>BSBN01001491.1:600000-845000 GCA_027924645.1 Cunninghamia lanceolata
AAAATTTGTGCCATTAAACTTCTCCACCTCTACTCTTTCGGATGTGGTTGCCATCTCCTTCCTGTACCAAGATACAAAATACTCTGCACAGACTCCCACTCAACCTAAGATTAACTTAAAAAACCCCTACCCAACAGCTAGAACCAAAACTGGCCAGGCTCTGATACCAATTGAAAGGAAGCTAGGTGTGCAGAAATCACTTCCTACACTAATCTAAAGAGGAGAGAAGAGTGCAAATACATTTTTATCCTTATAATTACAGAATGTTAACAACAACAATGGAGATATTGCAGTAATACACATACACACAGAAATGTGACAGAAGAGAGAGACACAAGATATATGTGGGGAAAACCCTTATCAGGTGAAAAACCCCACACTCCAAAACCTGCACAATGTATTATCAAAACTAAAAATAGTTTACAATACACTTGCAATGCAAGCTCTCAGGAGTCTTTGACGCTCATATCTAGAGACAAACCGGTAGCATAACAGTACCTGTTAATCACATAATACATCTCTCCAAAGCACCTACTTCTATAGAAAATACAAGGCAAAAATGCCTCTATCTTGAGATGGGCATCCAACATGGCCTCATGGCCCAAAACCCACACCTATGGACACTTGTCCAACACTGTAGGATGTTCCTGACACTTGTCAAGTCACCCCATCCCAAAGAGGTCACCTATTCCCAAGTTGGGCAATGATAGATGCTCTTACGACTCTTACAACCGTCATAGAACCCGTCATACTTGTCATAACTTATAGTTGTATGAGAATCTGTCATAAATAGGCTATAAATAGCATATTCTCTTACAACATGTCATAACGCTCCTTGGGGCACCCAAAGATGCATTCTTCCAAGATGCCTTGTGACACATGTCTTCACCTGTCATAGAACCTTCTATTTCTGACTCTTACATGTCATAGATTCTGTCATAGGAATCTGTCATAACCGTTTCGGTCAAGATTCAATTACACACTAGTCAAGATGCTGACACATGGTAGAAAACCTCTACCACACAAAAGGGACACCTATCTCCACATGGAGTGTGTTGACCATCCTAGTCATCTTACAAGTGGAGTGACAACTCATCGTGTCACTTCACACTAAATGACAAAACATGATGTGCAACAAAATTACAACATAGACTAAATAAATAAATTACATTACAACAATAAATACAAGGAATTACCAAGGTTGAGACACCTTAATTCCCAACAGTAATAAATTGGCAATGCTGAGAAATGCCTTTGAAGATCTTGCTAAGTGAGGAGTATTCTCCTTGTGGCAAGCCCCTAGGATACTAAGGCAACCACTTGATATAAATAGTGGTAAGCAACATGTGGTGGATGCAAGGATTGCCCTAAGTGAAAGGTGATTTAGAATCTAAAAATTTAGAATGTGATGCAAAAGGAAATGCAAAATACCTAGCATGTAACTAGTGTTTCAAAGTGTTTAAAGGAAATGAAAGGAAGAATGATTTGGAAAGCTACTAAATCTAGATATGTATGGACCTCCATACAAGCTTATACAAGGATAGATGAGATGCTCAAATGTTGCTAAATTTAGGGATTCAAAAGATGTTATATGGAAAGTGATAAATGCTAGATAGATCTCTTGATGCCTATATGAGGTAGGGAATGATCTCTTTTTATTCTTGGCCTAGACACATAATTTGAAAGTTTTGACATGTGAGTCATCACATAATAACTAATTGGAAGGGTTGGGTTGCCCTCAAAATTAAATTTCAATTTTGAAAGTTTGGAGTTCATTTATGCAAATTATACAACTAACTTGGGTCAATCTTGCAAACTACCTTTTTCAGAGAGGATAAACCCAAGTTACAATACCTAGTTATAAAAAAAAATTAACTTCTTTGTATATTTTATATGTGAACAAAAAAATCAAAGAAGTGGATGTACATCCATAGATATACAAGTACATCCATAGATATACAAATCTATATAGATTTATTTGTATTTGTATCTTTTAATATATTTATCTTTGCTTGAGTGATATTATATGTATTATTATGGATAAGAGTTATGATTGTGAGCAACTATAATTGTCTTATTTTTTTGTTTCACTATTTTTTCTTCATTCTTTATACATTTTTATCAAAAAACTATATATTATGCATCATTAAAGTTTGAAATATCAAAGAAGAATGTATTGGTATGGGTGACCTCCTAGAAAGACTTGATGCTTCACTCCTATGAGCATCATCTAAGTGCTAAGTGGTCCATTCATGATCACAAGAGATGGGTTTGTGTGCACCACTACTCATGAAATATGACCCAATTAGTTTAACTTAAAAACTACATAGTTGTATCCTGATAAAATGCTATAATTTGATACATTGCAAAAAATACCTACTTCTTGTCATTGGATGAGCTAAAGGAGTTCTATGATGAATGGTTCATAATACACAATAGTTGCTAAAGGTTTTATAAATGTGTTGGCAAGCGAAGTGAACTTGATCTTGTGAAAACTCTATGGTTAAGTGTGCTTGAGTCGGAGTAGTGTTAGGATGGGTGACCTCTTAGGAAATCTTGATGCTTCACCTCTGTGATACCTTTTTCAGAGAGGATAAACCCAAGTTACAATACCTAGTTATAAAAAAAAAAAATTAACTTCTTTGTACATTTTATATGTGAACAAAAAAATCAAAGAAGCGGATGTACATCCATAGATATACAAGTACATCTATAGATATACAAATCTATAGAAATTTATTTGTAGTTGTATCTTTTAATATATGTATCTTTTCTTGAGTGATATTATATGTATTATTATGGATAAGAGTTATGATTGTGAGCAAATATAATTGTCTTTATTTTTTTGTTTCACCATTTTTTCTTCATTCTAAATTATACATTTATATTAAAAAACTATATATTATGCATCATTAAACTTTGAAATATCAAAGAAGAATGTATTGGGATGGGTGACCTCCTAGGAAGACTTGATGCTTCACTCCTATGAGCATCATCTAAATGCAATGAGTGCTAAGTGGTCCATTCATGCTCATGAGAGATGGGTTCGTGTGCACCACTACTCATGAAATATGACCCAATTAGTTTAACTTAAAAACTACATATTTGTATCATGATAAAACGCTATAATTTGATACATTGCAAAAAATACCTACTACTTGTCATTGGATTAGCTAAAGGAGTTCTATGATGAATGGTTCGTGTGCACCACTACTCATGAAATATGACCCAATTAGTTTAACTTAAAAACTACATATTTGTATCATGATAAAATGCTATAATTTGATACATTGCAAAAAATACCTACTACTTGTCATTGGATTAGCTAAAGGAGTTTTATGATGAATGGTTCATAATACACAATAGTTGCTAAAGGTTTTATAAATGTGTTGGCAAGCGAAGTGCACTTGATCTTTTGAAAACTCTATGGTTAAGTGTGCTTGAGTCAAAGTAGTGTTAGGATGGGTGACCTCTTAGGAAATCTTGATGCTTCACCCCTGTGACCATCGCCTAAATGCAGTGAATGCTAAGTGGATCATTCATACTTATGACAGATGGGCTTGTATAAACCACCACTCATAAAATATGGACCAATAAATTTAACTTTAAAATACACAATTAAACACCACAATAAAGAAGAATGTAATTAAATCTTTGTTCTAATTCTTCAATTGTTCCTGCCTATCTTCAAAGGAAAAAACAACCTTGTACTATTACTTCTTCATTCTCCAAATTTACTCTCAAAAGGTCTTTCTTCAAAAGGAAAATTCTAGTGAAATATGCAACATGCTCTTAATGATTAATTGAACCACTAGATTTTGTAAAGTGATCTTTTAAAAATAAGGATATTAATATAATAGTGGCTCCCAATAATAAGAGTATTTCGTGTTAAATTTAAAAATTAAGGAGAATGTGAAGAATCTTTTTTAAGGAAGTTATGTCCAGTGATAACTTTAAGAAACCACTCCTGAAAAAATATATAAAATCCTGGCGAATCTTTCATTTTTTTTGAAAAATATATTAATTTCTATTGGCAAATCTTTCCTTTTTGTGAAAAAAATATTTAATTTTATTGGCGAATTTTTTAAATGACTAGAAATTTGTAGAAAATCGTGGTGAATCTTGACAAAAAATAGGAAAATGCATTAATTACCATGGTGAATCCTTCATAAAAAACAAATTAAATTCCCATGGAAAAGTAAAGGCCTGAAGGTGGAAGTGATTGACTAGTTTAAGGTGTAGTGCTCATATCTATAATTCCTTAATATTTTGAATCAAACATTGAGTATTTTAAATTGGCCCTAAATTATTTTTCATCACCATTGATTTTATTTATAATCCAATGGTTTGGGTTCTATTCCGCAGACCAAAACATACCCGCAAAGCTCTAATGCCCATGGGGCCCAAAATTGCATTTGGGAAGTTGATCTTAATGGAGATTAATGACCCAAATGCAATTTTGGGCCACATGGGCATTGGAGATCCATGGGTACATTTTGGCCCATGGAATTTAACCCTAGCCATTAGATTGTAAATTGAGATCAACGACCCAAATAAAATTTTGAGCTTGATGGGCATTAGAGCTCCATGGGTACATTTAACCCTTGGAATACAACCACAGTTGTTAGATTATAAATAAAATCAATGATGATGATTAAAAATTGGTGATATGGCCCTAAAGTAACCGATAATTATATAATATTATTGGCGAATGAATTTCATTTTCTACTAAAACTTATAAAATTTAGGCGAATCTAATCTAATTAGGTATCAAATATTGTGGCAAATTTTTGAGTTTAAAATTTTAATAAAATAAATATTATGGCGATTTAACTAGGACTAAAATAAAATTTTGTAAAAATGTGGCGATTCAGGTCACCTTATAGCTTGAACTATTAGCCAAATCTTGAATCTCCAATTTCAACTATTAGCCAATTAGCAAATATTAGCCACTAAAAAATTCATTGGTTATGTCCCTATAGTTTTTCCATGTTATCAAAATGGGAGATGGAGAATAATTATGCTAATGGAAATAAATATTATGGCGATTTAACTAGGACTAAAATAAAATTTTGTAAAAATGTGGCGATTCAGGGCACCTTATAGCTTGAACTATTAGCCAAATCTTGAATCTCCAATTTCAACTATTAGCCAATTAGCAAATATTAGCCACTAAAAAATTCATTGGTTATGTCCCTATAGTTTTTCCATGTTATCAAAATGGGAGATGGAGAATAATTATGCTAATGAAAAATATTTCCATAAATGGAACTATATATTTAGTACTTAAGTTGTCTACAAATATTTTTATGAAATATTTTTATGTGATGGAAATATAATATGAGAGTTATAATTATACTACATTGCAAATACAAATACTTTATAATTTTTAGTTTAAAACTATTAAATATATAGATAAACAATTAATTTATTAAGGTGTTAATTTTTAATGATAATTCAATAAATATATAAATAATTTAAAATAGTTAAAACTATAAATTTTATATAATCATAATTTATAATTATTTTTTGATAATAAATTTGGAAGGCCTAGGAACTATAGAATAAAATGGGCATATAAACCTAGATGCTAGTGAGAAACAACAACCAAATCCATATCAAAAAATTAGTCATGAAACTTGTACACAACTGCTCAACTATCAAGTTATCGATCAAACAACCAAGAGATAAACAACTATCACACCCACCCATATGACATCTCCGCAACACAACACTCGACCACCCCAAAACATAGTAGCATCTTGACCAAAATATTGACAAAAAACCACCACCCTACTTGACCAAAATAAATAAGTCTTAACAAAAAAGTTTGAAATGGGGGCCAAGGCAAATTACATAGGCCCCGAGTACCCAACCTTCACCCCCTTAACATCATTACATTTAACGTAAGAAATTGTCTTGCCCAGTGGAGTCACAACCTCCACATCCTCTGAGTCCTCACTGTCACAACAATTAGAAACACATCAGGATAGCCTCCATAGGTAGAGCCACCTTCAAACCCTTCGCTAACTCCACCAAACGTTGCTGACACAATTGCCTTTTCTTAGAAGCATGTAGATTATTAAGAATGAAATTAAAATATACCTCAGATTAGTGAACCACATCTTCGATGTCATCATGAATCAGATACAAACCAATTTTATTCGACAACAAAGAGGCACACGACAAAGTTTGAGCCATGTCGAACACATTCCTCCTTCCCTACATGTGCCCAAGGTCGAGTAGGAGATTAGTCATGGTCGAGCGAATCCCCACACTCGACATTTGTCCATATCCTTGGTGAGCTCCCAAATACGTATCACCCAATGACAAAGATCTAGATTTTTTATTTCCTTCTCAACATACACCATGAAATCCACTATAATTTCCTCGCCAGAGATCTGTTGTTTCCTTTGTTTCACGCTTGTCTCTAGACCCTACTCTTTCCCCTCGTTCTTCCCTCTTTTTCTCCCAGCCCCATAACGTAAGCTTTTCGAGGATGCCATTAGTCAAAGTACCACACACCAAGAACAACAAACAATACACATGTAACCACAACATAAAATACTCGCCGCCACCTTTGCCTATAAAATGGGGACTGTCCCTTCTCATAAATGCATGAAACATCATTACTTCTTATGTTGTCCTTTGCCTATCCATCCTATTATCGATGATAATCATAATTGATTAATTATTCACAAAATAAATCTTATATTAATTCTAACTTATTATCTATCACTAATTACAAATTATAAACTTAACACTTTCAAAGAATTCAAAGTTATTTAATCAATTAAAATGATATAAAAACAAATAGTTTTTTTTAATTTCAACGATTTTCTCCATATACTTGCAACCTAATAATATATTTATTGAAAAACTTTGCCTCTCGTTTTCTTTCCACTAACTTTTCAGGCCTAGGGCTCCGGTGGGATTCCAAAGGTCTTTTTGTGATGCAGGTCAAAGGAAAAACAAGTTGTGGCGGCTTAAAAGGAAGAAAATGTAAACGGAGAACTACATGAAAATTTTGACTTACAGTTGGCCTTCTACTCTAGGCAATGAAAACGTAACGCACATGTTGTGGATTTTGACGATATCTCTATAAAGGGATATACATTTTATATGATTAAATAATTAACTAACAATTAATTATGTTTATAGGTGTAACTTATGATGGTAGGGGTCAAAGTATTTGATGTTTTGATTATTTAGAAGAGAAAAAACTTGGGTCAAGATTATTTTAACAAATATAAAGGAAATTAATAGTTTATTTTTATTTAAAAATAATAAAAATACGAATAAAATTTATGGCTAACAACTAATATATTGAATAATAAAAAATAAAATGTATGACCCATAATGCTCAACATTAATTTTATATATATTAGGGCATGTCCCCATGCTCCTTAGCTTATTTGCAATTCCTAAACAGTAGCTGCTCCACAAAAATAGGGAAAGATTCTATATTATCCTTTTCACACAATTATAAATTTTTATGGGGCCACTCCAACTGCTTACAACTACTTAAATTTAAGTAGAAAATTAACTTAAGTAGTCGCATGGGGTTAGCATATAAATCTTAGATAAATTTATGTAAAAGACGTCGAGAGATATCATTCTCCAGGCACCTATTCCACTCATATCACAAATCCAGGGGCCTTGAGAATGATATCTCTCAACAACTTTTATATAGATTTATCTAATTAGCCGATAGGCTTTTATATGTGAGCATTATAGTGCTCGGAATTGTCTCACGCCGTAAAATAATGCATGGAGGAAAATTTTCTAAAGTCGTTGGTTCTTCCTATCGACCTATTCCTTGAACCTCCTATGGGTGCAAGTAGGGTCTAAATTTGACGGTCGACCCTTCCTGTCAAGCAATTTTTTTTGTGAGGGTCATCTATTTGAAGTTGCCTTTCAAATGTTAAAGCTTACCTATTTTAGGAAAATATATATTGACTAAAAATATATATAATAATAATTACATAGAAATTTTGACAATTTACCTGAAATCTTGCCTTTGAAGTAATATAGTCTTCCTAAAATTTTAATTGTATTTTATGGCTAAAATAACTAAATACGGCCATACGACCATCAAATATAAGCCCTGGGTGCAAGTGCTAGTATAGGTATGCTAGTTTATATAAATGAGTCTGGGTTGATATAAAATATTGTAATAAATACTATGATAAATATGGAAATTAATTAAATTAAATGAGAGGGTATTTAGTTTTGAATTCAATGTAGATATTATTGTATATGTGTCAGAAGTCCATTTGCCATAATATCAAAATTCAATAAATTGTGAAACATTTATTGTTGATTTGGAAATTTGATTGTGCACTATCGAGATTCACTTTCGTAAGAGCAAATTTGAACTTATGCATGAAACTAAACTTGTGATTCATGGGTCTAATTTGAAAACTAATAATTGAAACTTGTTCATCTCTATGTATGCACTCTTAAAATTTGATAAGGGACTGGCAATATTTAGAAACACCTTTGGGAAATTTGTTGAATTGTGAGAGTTGTGTTCTCCTTAGACCCCTAGATGAATTGATTCAATGATGATGACCCAAGGTTGAGAATAACAAGCAAGCATGAAGTATGCTTCTAGGATAATGATGTAATGGTAATGTAATGATTTTATCCTTTTGCAATTGAATTCTAGATGTGCTTAATAGATTCTTCTCTAACTCCTAGATGATCTTTTCTGAATTAGGGTTAGTCCTTAAATACACCACATAATGTGCAGTTTGGAATAATTCATACTTTAGTTTGCTCATAATGGTTACTGAAAATATCAATAAGGTTTTGGATTTGAATTTTAATTTTTAAAATTTTGGGGATTATATCTATAGGTGCAAAAGATGATTTGGATCAATTCCACACTCATAGACTTGAACTAGGGCATCAAATAATAGATTTATGGATGAGGATCGATTTTGGGGATACACAGTGATGGGATTAATGTAGGACAAGGAGTCAACTTCCATCTAAAACACACCATTTACAAATTAGTTGATGCATAAATGTGTTGAATAATAAGGTAAATGACACAATGGAAGTATTATCACAATAGAGATTTAATTCGATAAAGCATGTGATTAAGCCAATAAAATTAATGAACCAATGAAGAAGAAAACATAACAAATGCAAACTATGACACTAGATTTTTTTGAAGAAACCCTTGTAGAAAAAAATCTATCACCAAATAGACCCAATCTTGTATTAATATCAAAAGAGTATGCACCAATACAATCACTTATCCCTCTAACAGTAAACTACCAGCATAAAAGCATTTGCAAAAAAACCTTACATTCCACTATCCCATGCCTCCAATATATAGAAAAATTAGAAACAAGAATTAATCAAGTGGTATCCAAAACCATGAGCCATGGAAAAAATCCAATGCCCCTATGGTCATGACCAAGAATCTCCTAATAGTATGTAACTCTTCTTACACAACTTACATCCTTCTTAGGCATCATATATGTCATATATTTTGTCATAATGGTCAAACTGACCAAGATCCCAATCCTAGGCACTCCATGAGGGCATTTAATATTTGTGTCATAACTACCAAATTGGGAAGATACTTTATAACTCCCAATTCTAACCTTTTCAATGTAACCTCCCTATTAACTCCTTCTTACACAATATCCCAAGTATCACAAAGAATCAAATAATAAATAAATAAACTCTTGACTAGGGTTAGACATAAACTTACTAAGAACTCCTACTACTTAGGTAATGTTTGGTCTTGTATGTAAACCATAATATACATTAGGCTTCCTATGGCACTAGTTTATGGAACATTAAACATATCCTCCAATTCATCATCTAACTTAGGATGTTGGTCCAATGATAACTTAGTATTGACAAATAAATGAATACTTACTAGCTTACAATCTTGCATCGTAAACCTCTACAAAATAGTCTAAACATACTTACTTAGCTAAGACAAATCCTTCTACCAACATGATCCCTACTGGTCTCCACAACTAGAATATACTTTGTATCCCCTAAATATTTCATGTCAAAGGCACTGAACAACTAAGATTTGAGATCCCTAATCATCCCCTCACTATTTCCACTAAACATGTCATCAACATACATGACAATGAACAACAATTGTTCATGAATTAATTTAAAATAAAAACAATGATCACACATGCTCCTAACAAACCCAATGTCTAATGAAAAAGCATCAAACTTCTAATACCACATCTAAGGTGATTGCTTTAGATCATACCATGACTATTTCAACCCACAAACTATGTTCTCCTTCCCTTTTACCACAAAATTATAAGGTTGTTTCATAACTATTTCTTCCTTAAGATCCCCATGCAAGAAAGTATTTTTTACATCAATTTTCTCTACTTCTAGATCATAAGTACTAGTAATAGAAAGAAGGAATATAATAGAGGTTAGTTTTGTAATAGGAGAGAAAACTTCACCAAAAGTAACTCCCTCAACTTAGGAGTAACCTCTTGCCACCAGTCATGCCTTGTAACTTCTCAACTATCTATCCATTTTGAATTTCTTATTAAGTATCCCCTTGCAACCAATGGGTTTCCTTCCCTTAGGTAGCTCAACTAGATCCTAAGTCTCACATCTCTCAAAGACCATCATCTCTTCCTCTATGGCCTCCATCCAAGATCCATTCTCCTTTAAAGAAAAAAGCTTCCTTCATAGATCTAAGTTCATCATCAGTATAAGATAAAACAAACACACAACATAAATCCAATGGGTTATACTTGTTAGTTGGTTTCCTTTACCTTATGGACCTTCTCAAGGGTGTAGTAGCATGCTCCTATTCTTCCTCTAAACTCTTTGAATCTAAACCTTCTTCTTCCTCTACATTCTCTTGTTGTTCTTCTACCTATTGTTAGAAATGAAGGTGAACAACTATAGAATGAAAAACTAATTTAAACTGTTATAACTATTAATCCAGTGCAGAACCAAATGGAAATTATAGGAAAATAAATCAACAACATAAAGAAATAATAGAACAAAAAAAATGAACACATAACACAATGTTTATGTGAAGAAACCCTTTCAAGAAAAAACTCCACACAAGAAGAGATGAGTTAATCTATATTAACTTCAATAGAGTTTACAATACATCACTAACAACCTCCTCTTCAATCTTCAATCCAATAGCACTTGTTTTTCTAGTTTCAACTCTCTACAAAAACCCAGCTGTAGAAAATAATGCCCTCATTAAAAGAGTGTTACCTTCTAGGGAAAAAAATTGTAACATAACTTCTACCGTCAGATCTGCGACCTAATGATGAATGGTCTAGATTGACTATGAAATTATAATATTTTACAAGGCAATTTTCTAAAAATTTCTCTTTGGGGCTGTTGCCCTCAAACCCCCGCTAGAGGGCTCCAAAATTTGTCACCATCCCCCTTGGACCCCCTAGCGATAGAAGTAGGGGGGCAAGCCCCCCACACCCTTGTGTCAGGTATTGGGATCTAAAATGCGGTTGAAACAAGACCGTTGCTTGGTGAATACATCTTCCCTTATAGAAATTTACAAACAACATTAGGAGTAATTAATTACATTGGTTTTACAAGGTTGATGACATCTTAAGCCTAACATTCTCCCACTTGACATCATACATTGTAAATTCATCCATAAGAAAACATAAAATAATTAAACACTAGGAACAAGGCCCATGGCTTCCCTACACCATGTAAACTTCTCTATGCTCACAGGTTTGGTAAGTGAATCTGAAACATTCTCTTGAGGTCCACTATTCTTTAGCTCAATCTGTCCATTAGCAATCAATTCACGAACAAAGTGGTAGTAAAAATCCACATACTTCATCTGTGCATGATACATAGGATTCTTGGCCAAACATATCGCACTATGACTATCATAGCCAATCTAAATAGTCTTGCAATCAAAACCAATACCTGCACATAGTCTTTGTAACCAAATTACCTCCTTAGAGACATGGGTAACTGCCATGTACTCTGCTTCAGTGGTCAACAATGCAACTATATGCTGCCTCTTACTCATCCAACTCACTGCTCCTCCAAACATACCCACTTGTGGACCTTTGACTATCTAAGTCACCTTCCCAATCTGCATCAACATAACCATATATGTCTAATGTATTTTCCATACTGTTAGTACCGGAATAAACCAAACAATAATCAGAAGTACCAACCAAATATCTAAACACCTTCTTTGCATAATTCCAACGCTGTCTACTTGGGTTTGACATAAACCCGCTCAAAACTCCTAGTGCTTGGGCAATATCTGGTCTAATGCAAATCATTGCATACATTATACTTCCTATAGCACTAGCATATGACACCTTAGACATATCCTCTAAATCATATTCATTCCTAGGACACATATCTAATGAAAGATAAGTACCAACCGACAAAGGAATTCTAACTAGATTACAATCTTGCATAATAAATTTGTTCAAAATAGTCTCAACATACTTACTTTGTGGTAACCAAAGCTTTATGTTTTCTTGATTTCTTTTGATCTCCATCCCCATAGTATACCTGGATGTTCCCAGATCCTTCATCTCAAATACACCTGAACATTGGGCTTTTAGCTCATTGATCATACCCTTAATGTCACTAAAAAATAACATATCATCCACATACAAGGCAATAATCAGTATATGATCAACAATACATTGAATGTAGATATAATGATCCTCTTCACTTCTAATAAATCCCAATTTCAAAACAAAAGAGTCAAACTTCTGATACCACATTCATGGAGATTGTTTTAAACCATAAAGAGACCATTTAATCTACATACCTAGTGTTCTTTCCCTTTTACCTCAAACCCTATAGGTTGTTGCATGTAAATTTCCTCTTCCAAGTCTCCATGCAAAAATAGTTGTTTTAACATCCATTTTCTCAATCCCAAAGTCATTAGCAACAACAATAGATAACAGAAATTTAATCAAGGATAATTTAGCAACAAGAGAGAATATTTCACCAAAATCAACTCCCTCTCTCTTGGAGTAGCTCTTGGCCACCAGTCTAGGCTTGTACTTATCCAATGAACCATCTGCTCCAAACTTCTTCTTCAAGACCCACTTACATCTGATGGCGTTTCTACCTTTGGGCAAATGCACAAGATCCCAGGTGTCACACAAGTCTAATGCCATCATCTCCTCCAACATGGCCTGTTGCCAAGACTCACTATCAACTGAATTTATAGCCTCCCTATAAGATCTAGGTTCATTTTCAGTACTTAACAAAGCAAATATACAACATAAATCTGGTGGGCTATACCTGTCAGTTGGATTTCGTTGTCTTGTGGATCTTCTAGGAATAGGAGTAAGGGGATCTGCTTGTTATTGAGCTTGCTCAACTTCTTCTTGGCTGTCTTCCCCAACCTCTTTAGTTTTCTCAATAACCTCACCTGAACCCTTTTCTTCTTCATCTTCATCTTCCTTAAATCCTCAAATCCATCTCTATATTCTTCTGGATGTGCATCTTCCTGCTTAATCTCAAAGTGCACTCTCCTTTCCTTATCTTTTTCTCTTGGCTGTTTAGAATTTGAAATAATTCTAAGTTCCCTGAAAATGACATCTCTAGAATAGATAATTTTATGGGTTAGTGGATTACAAAGCTTATAACCTTTAATATTATCAACATATCCTATGAAAATGTACTTTTTAGCTTTTGGGTGTAACTTAGATCATTTTTCTTTAGGCACATGAACATAAGCCTCACAACCAAATACCTTTAATTGTGAAACAAAAGGTTTCTTATCTATCCAAACTTCATAAGGAGTTGTTTCAAGAGCCTTGCAGGGAGATCTATTCAACAAGTAACAAGTAGTACTCACAGCTTCTGCCCAAAAGCATCTATTCAACTGTGAACCACTTAGCATACTTTTGGCTCTTTCCATGATTGTCTGATTCATCCTTTCTGCCACTCCATTCTGTTGTGGAGTATATGGAGTAGTCTTTTGTCTAACAATTCTTGCATGCTTGTAAAATTCATCAAAGTCCCAAGAATAGTATTCCCCTCCATTGCCAGATCTCAAAACCTTTATTTTACAATCTAATTGCTTTTCAACTAAGGCTTTAAATTCCTCAAACTTAGTGAATACTTGAGATATACGTCACATAAAATAAATCTCGGTAAATATTGAGACATCATCAACAAAGGAAACAAAATATCTAGATTTTCCAATTGATTCAACATCCATAGGACCAAATACATTTGAATGAATAAGTTCCAATTTATTCTTTGATTTATAACTACTTGAAGGAAATGGATTTCTATTCTGTTTGCCAAACACAAAATGTTCACAAAAGTCAAAACTTCATCAGAATAAGATAAACCATCTAACAATTTTTTATTCAAAATAATTTTTAAACCAATTTCACTTATGTGGCCCAATTTGTGGTGCCACAAAATACAAGTATTTTTAGATTTTTTAGTTACATTAGTAGAGTTATAAACAATAGTGGCTTCTAGCTTAAAATAGAGTCCCCTTCCTTATCCCTCTTGCTATCACCAAACTCCCTCTTACCAATCTACAACCATGCTTATCAAATGTTACATGCATTCCAACATCATTCAACTTAGAAATTGAAATCAAATTCCTAGCTAAACATGGAATATGCAAAACATGAGCGAGCGTTTTCATCCTCCCATCACTAAAACACAAATGTACCTTGCCCCAACCAATGATAGGATATGAACTATTGACACCAAGGTATACTTCACCTCCATCATACTTATCATATGTGGAAAACCATTCTCTATGAGGAGTCATATGATAGGAGCAACCTGAGTCAATCAACCATTGTTCGTTAGACATAACACTGCAATAAGAAATCAAAACATCATCACCCGAATCTAAGGACTTCTCTGTGGAGCAATCAAATAGTTTCTTTTTATTTCGGCATTCCTTCTTCACATGTCCCCTCTTTTCATAGTTCCAACACTTCACTTTGTTCTTTTTCTCTCAAGAGTCTTAGATCTACCCTTAGAATTGTCCTTGGGTCCCTTCTGATCTCCCTTTTGTCCTCTTTTGTTGGACCTTTCTCTAACATGGAGTGCATCCTTTGAACTATCCATAGCCTTCTTTCTTATTTCCCGTGTCAATAGAGTTGCAACAAGAGAATCTAGTTTCAGATCTTCGAGATTAGTATTAATACAAAAGATAAAATTTTCCCATGACTCAAGCAAAGAACAAAGTAACATGATACATTTATCCTCTTCATCTATCTTAACATCAACAAAAGCCAAATGACTCTAAATCAAATTAAATGTATTCAAATGCTCTGCTATCGAATCACTCTCCTTCATTTTAAGTGAAAGTAACTTTCTTATCAGATAAAGTTTGTTTACCAAACTTTTGGCTTGGTAGATCTCTCCCAACTATTTCCATAATGCAAATGCGGTCTTTTCCTTAGAGACATTTAGTAGGACAAAATCTGCAAGACACAATCAGATTGTACCCTGTGCCTTTTTGTCCATCTTGTCACACTCATCTTGACTGATTGCATCAGGTTTCTTTTCTTTTGTCTGATGCAGAGGAAAAGATCAAATTCACTTCAAGATGCATATTTCAAAACAAAATGTTTCAAGTCCAAACTTGTCATACACCAAGGTCCTCAACATAGCATAAAATTTGGGCTCTTACCTTTCCTGAGCTGATCAAGGCCACAACTGTGTTTTTTTGTTCATCTAAGAACATTTAATTAACCAAAACAACTAACCATTAAGGTCTGCCCTTTCATCTTATTACCAATCCTTCATAAATCCCTTGTTTCATAGCACAAAAACTTAAAAAAAATCAGAAATTTACTATTTTTTGACCATAAATTTCAAACCTGACCTGATTTCCAACATCTGAAACCTGTTTTGAGTACCCATTAAGGCATTTTAAAACATACCCAGAAATCAATGTAGGTTACTTTGGAAGGAACCATCCAAAATAGGACTGTCGCTGTGCCAAATAGGCTTAATTGGCTTTGTATGCATAGGGTCTTATTGAAAGTAGGCACTCCAAGACTGCTCTCACCTTGCATGTGCTTGGAACACTTCATACTAGGTCTGCACATGCTCATTGATGCATGAAAAGTCCATTCCCATCAACACTTTACCATACCCAACACTTATACCTCTTCATTGTCCTTAAAAAACACTGTTTTCTGGACTGTCACAGAAAACAGTCATAAAAACTTGATTTCCTTCACCCCAATCTTAGAGATTTGATTAGGGGCCTCTAAAACTTGAAGGCTCACATCACCACAGTCCTTTTCAGAAAGGAACCCTCAACATGCAATGGATAAATTAGAAGAAACACAGGGTTTTCATGTCACTGTTTACCCTAACAGGGTTTTTGGCAGCCTTACACAAAAAATGCAATAACTTCCTTAATACAAAACCAAAATACATGCAACCAAATGCAAATGGAAGGTGATAGATAGATCTTTCATGAAAAACTAGTTAGAAACATACTCCAGTCCATACAGATCCGTACAAAGCAAGAAGACAGCAATTTTATGAAGAAAACACATAAAAGCATTGTTTTTTTTCTATTTCATTTAAAATCTCTGATCACCTCCAAGGTATTTTGATGATACAAGGCCTTAATAAAGGCATTTCAACATGTCTCTCCAGTTTCCACTTCCTTCCAATGACCAAGACACAAAATTAACCTTTCAAATTCCTAAAGCTGTCTTTTTAGTAACTGTTTTAGAAACTGATTTCTTCCACCGGTTGTTTTGGTTTAATCTTGCTATTTGTAACATTTGGATTAATCTTGGACAAAATTCCAAACCCAAGACATGCCTTAAAAGGCTTGCAACATGATGGGATTAAATGACTACCAAAGACAAACATTAAAAATAAATGACTAACCTATAACTACAAGACTGTCCTACCTAGGACTACTAACATAACCATAGAAAACTCTAGTTATTTGGACATAGTCCATTACAAACATGGCTTCCAAGCCTCATTACATCATTGAATATGGTCTCAAGGACCTCATTAAACAAATCAAACAACTTGAAGATCAAGTAAACCCTGATGTGAAGGTGCTCCTGCACCATACTCCTTAGCATGAAGAAAACTCTTGTCCCAAGAGTTGTGTGGTTTGCTTCAAATGACTTTTGCCTCTTTATGTCTTCAACCCTAACTTGATGCTTCCTCTTTACCTTCCAATTGTGACTCCTATTAATGGAGTTTGACTAGCTGCCTCCAAGGTGCATCAGAAGTCCACTCCTTCCTGCTACAACAACACTCCTGTCCCTCACCTGGGAGTCCTCTCTTGCCTCTCTCCCCAAGACTTTTGGCAACAACTAATGGACCATCTCCTTTGGTCCTCTTGACAGACCTTCCTGTCTGCCTACAGCAGTGAGTGAACTTGCACCTGCAACCAAACAACTTACCAACATAACATATTCTTCAATTCTTCACCTGCCTTCTCAGTGACAGGAACAAATACAACATCTCCTCCCAGAGATTTTGCTAGCTCTGATACCAAAAATTTGATGCAGAGGAAAAGATCAGATTCACTTCAAGATGCATATTTCAAAACAAAATGTTTCAAGTCCAAACTTGTCAAACACCAAGGTCCTCAACATAGCATAAAATTTGGGCTCTTACCTTTCCTGACCTGATCAAGGCCACAACTATGTTTTTTTGTTCATCTAAGAACATTCAATTAACCAAAACAACTAACCATTAAGGTCTACCCTTTCATCTTATTACCAATCCTTCATAAATCCCTTGTTTCATAGCACAAAAACTTTAAAAAAATCAGAAATTTACTATTTTTTGACCATAACTTTCAAACCTGACCTGATTTCCAACATCTGAAACCTGTTTTGAGTACCCATTAAGGCATTTTAAAACATATCCAGAAATCAATGTAGGTTACTTTGGAAGGAACCATCCAAAATAGGACTGTCGCTGTGCCAAATAGGCTTAATTGGCTTTGTATGCATTGGGTCTTATTGAAAGTAGGCACTCCAAGACTGCTCTCACCTTGCATGTGCTTGGAACACTTCATACCAAGTCTGCACATGCTCATTGATCCATGAAAAGTCCAATCCCATCAACACTTTACCATACCCAACACTTATACCTCTTCATTGTCCTTAAAAAACACTGTTTTCTGGACTGTCACAGAAAACAGTCATAAAAACTTGATTTCCTTCACCCCAATCTTAGAGATTTGATTAGGGGCCTCTAAAACTTGAAGGCACACATCACCATAGTCCTTTTCACCAAGGAACTTGCAACATGCAATGGATAAATTAGAAGAAACACAGGGTTTTCATGTCACTGTTTACCCTAACAGGGTTTTTGGCAGCCTTACACAAAAAATGCAATAACTTCCTTAATACAAAACCAAAATACATGCAACCAAATGCAAATCGAAGGTGATAGATAGACCTTTCATGAAAAACTAGTTAGAAACATACTCGAGTCCATACAGATCCGTACAAAGCAAGAAGACAACAATTTTCTGAAGAAAACACAGAAAAGCATTATTTTTTTTCTATTTCATTTAAAATCTCCAATCGCCTCCAAGGTATTTTGATGATACAAGGCCTTAATAAAGGCATTTCAACATGTCTCTCCAATTTCCATTTCCTTCCAATGACCAAGACACAAAATTAACCTTTCAAATTCCCAAAGCTGTCTTTTTAGTAACTGTTTTAGAAACTGACTTCTTCCACTGGTTGTTTTGGTTTAATCTTGCTATTTGTAACATTTGGATTAATCTTGGACAAACTTCCAAACCCAAGACATGCCTTAAAAGGCTTGCAACATGATGGGATTAAATGACTACCAAAGACAAACATTAAAAAATAAATGACTAACCTATAACTACAAGACTGTCCTACCTAGGACTACTAACATAACCATAGAAAACTCTAGTTATTTGGACATAGTCCATTACAAACATGGCTTCCAAGCCTCATTACATCATTGAATATGGTCTCAAGGACCTCATTAAACAAATCAAACATCTTGAAGATCAAGTAAACCCTGATGTGAAGGTGCTCCTGCACCATTGTCGCAACCAACCATTGATCTCTTTCTTCAAGTAGATCCTCCATTTTCAACTTCCACAGCTCATAACTCATTCCATTGAATTTTTTGATGTCCAATCGGGATGAGGATGTAGCCATGGCTTCTACACAAATCTACAAAATAAGTTTCAACCAAAACTCCCACTACAACTCAAAAAACCTTCACACTTCCACCCATGACACATAACTGGCCAGACTCTGATACCAAATGTTAGAAATGAAGGTGAACAACTATAGAATGGAAAATTGATTTAAACTTTTATAACTATTAATCCAATGTAGAACCAAATGGAGATTATAGGAAAACAAATCAACAAATACAAAGAAATAATGGAATAGAAAAACTAAACACATAAAATAGTGTTTACATGGAGAAACCATTTTGGGAAAAAACTCCACACAAGAAGAGATGCACCAGTCATTATTAACTTCAATAGAGTTTACAATACATCACTAACAACCTCCTCTTTAGCTTTAATCCAACAACACTTATTTTTCTAGTCTCAACTCTCCATGCAACAATGTAGCGGTAAAAAACAATGCCATCATTAAAAGAGTGTTGCCTTCTAGGGAGAAAAACCCTAACATAACTTCTATGGTAAAATATGCAAACTAATGATGAACAATCCAAATTGACTACGAAATTATTGTTGTCACCTACAATTGCACCCTACTTGAAGCCTGTTCAAGCATTCCAATGACATAATGGGACTGATCTCAAGGTGTGGGACCTTGTAGATGAGATCAAATCTCTAGAGAAGGTCGGTTCCTCTTTTTGAACTTAAGGTTCAGAGAAATCAACTAAACCTATGCTATCGATCACCAAGGAAAAGGGGAAGAAGGAGACTGAAGATAAAAGGGAGGTGATACGCCAAGATTTAGAGTGTTTAGTTGAATCTGAATTAACACAACAATGATCTCGAAACTAGAAAAAAACACAGACTCATGCAGAGTATAACAGGGGTTAAAGAAAAAAATTGAAGCTATGAAAGGGACAATTGTATCCACAATACAAGCATACAACTTTCAAATAAACATAGTGTATAAGTCTCAAAGAGAGGCAAAATAATAGTTTGTATTGATCATGAAGGCTAGAAATTTGTTACAAAAGAAAATACATTCATTACAGAGAGATATAAACACAAAATGAAAGACTCTCCTTCATTGGTGAACTAAAACAGAGACGTGAGAGGCTTAGAAGAGGGAACAGTCCATCAAATCCACCCAGTTCTGGAGAAAATCACAAGGTTTGTTGCTGTAACAAATATCCTACCTGTGTAGTGACTCAGGGAAAAAACTAACCAACCTAAAATACATCTATTACAGGTGCATATATAGCATTTCTGAGCACTGTAGCAGTCATGGGCGTGGGAAAGAGTAGTCAACAAAGAAAATTAGTCACCCATGCTGCAATAAATTCATTCCTGTGTCCTTGGAGCACGCCCACATGGCTCTACCCATGAAATCTACTGAAGAAGAGTGTCCGCCCATGCCTTGGGTACAAGAAATTCAATGCAAAAGGAGTTATAGTGGCATAGTGGGGTGAGAAATTCATTTTTCACAAGTAATCAAACTTTGAAGAAACATTAATGGTAGCTAGGATGGTCATTGAGCAATCGCGTTATGTCTTGAAAAGTAGAAAGAGGTTGGAAGGCAAACAGGTCAGGCCCCGACTAATCAAGCTTCCTCCGGTCGATCTTCCACCGATCAGGCCTTTGAAAGGTGAAGGAGGAAACCTTGATCTCCAAAATCTAAAAGAGGCAATAGGGAAACCATCAGGATTTAGAGATTGGGCCTTCACCATGCATCATGCTTTTGAAAAGAAGAACCACTTGATCTCTGACTCCGCAATACTTAGAAGGAATTATGAAGATCGGCCAGAATCGAGCCTCAGACCTTTCGCCTTTTGCCTTCCAAATAAAAGAGGGAGAAGGAAAATACCACTCATCAACGTTTGAAACACTTAGGTAAATTTGAGAAACTTGACGGACTTTGGCGATCGACCCTACTACCTACTGTTTACCGAATGGAAGGAAAAAGACTACAACCCCAACCTCCAAGCTTCGTAACTGTAACAACCCCTGTGTTCACATTTTGGTTGTTGCTTTTCCTTGATGGATTATGATACTATTATGATGTTGACATGATTGGTTATCATGCTGGATTACATGCTTATATGTTTATATACTGATATCATTGCTTTTGTATGATTATGGAGAGGAAAGGGATGATGTCATAACACTCGTATCCGAGAGGCTTATGATGTCATGACCCTCTTCCTGATGTCCATTGATGCTTCATCTATTATATGATATATGCACATGTGCTTTGATGTATGCTTAGAGTGTTGTAGGTACTGAGTATCGACTTTGCCTAGATTCACAAGCTTGAGCGTGCTCGTATTCCCCGATGGTGGTTACTGGAGATAGTCACAGGCCAAATGTTCCCTAACCTAACCCACTACACTCGATTAGTGTAGTGATTCCATGGTATGTGTTTACCTTCTGGTTACCCTGCAGTAACGTCTAGATTTGCCCATCTTGTCTTATGTGGTTTGCCAGTATTGGTTGTGGAGGTATCCCATTATGGGTTGTCAGTATTTTATTTTGGTTTGGCATTGATTTTATGTTGTTTATTTGGTATGTCATATTGGTGTAATGATGATATTTGTGAGGTTTTGTGAATGGGGTATTATGTGATTTTAAGCAAATCATTTTGAGAACTCTATTGAGTTAAAATAGATTATTGGTATTTTATGTGTATTATGGGAGCTTGCTATTTTTAGTAATTTTATTCCGAAGTTCTGGTGAAGTTTTGTAGAGGATTTATACCCCATTTCTGAGTGCTACATTTTTATATATAGTTGATGACATTGAAGGTGGGATATTTCATTTTGTCTTAGAGGCAGCCATATTTTTATGGGTCACAACTACAAACATTTTTAGCTACCTCCTTTATTCAAGACAAGACATAATTTTAATGCAGCGACAACAAAAAAATGAAGTTGAGGCATTGAGAGGTGCATGGGGAGAAGTTGGTGAATGTTTTAATGCTGTAGGAAATATCTTGGAAGGAGGAGACAAATTAATGGCCCTAGTATGGGTACCTTGGCATAAAAAATGGAGTCCAACTGTTGCGACTCTGGTAGAGAGGACATGCCGCAAGGTATGGACATCCATCAAAGCATTAATGATAGAGAAATTTTTGCCTTCCAATATGTCCTCTCTGCAATCTACGAGCATAATAAATAGGGGTGATTCATGGTTTTGAATAACTGATTTGAGGGTTTAAACAGTGGCCCAGATGCCCATTCTCTAGCAGGAGCAATGTTGACAATGCCCTCTCTTCACATGCTCATCTGCATTGCAAGAAGGGGTGCTCAAATCACACATAACAGTCAAAAGAAGGTGTATGGAAAAGGTTAGCACATGGGAAGAAGGACCAACGAAGGGTTTTGAAGTAGATCCTAGGGGATCTGATGTTAATGGCAGCACTAAGGTGCAGGGGTGGCCTTGCTTTGGTTGGTAAAATTGATGCCTTGCACACCAGAGCCTTGCAACTTTTGTTTAATGACGCCTCATTCTGAGGAGGGTTGCACCTCTTTTCTACGGAATCTCCCTTCTGATGTGACAAATATGACCTCTATTTCCCTTCACCCACCTTTCATGAGATGAATCCTAAGGCGTCTTGGTGCGAGGGTTTTGATGTTGTAGACACCTTGAGGAGCTGAGCGAAGGGTGCTGATGCATGCCAGGCTAAACAAATAGGACTCACATTCAAGGTATGAACAAGAGAGAATGTAGTGAGATTATTTATAATGGGGAACTGTGGAACTAGAGAGGAGTCTACTATAGTCGCCACTGCTATTGTTGTGTCCTCACTCAAACCAAATTATGATGCAGTTTAGTCCCTTAGATGTTGACTGAAGCGCTGGAGGAAAACAAGAACTCAGGCGAGAAGATCAAGTTGCAAGATTTGAGGTGAGGAAGGGGAGTACAATCCATAAAGGTATTTGCATCAGTCATTTATTTTTCTAGCACAAAGAAAAACTAAACTCTATTTGTTGTGATTTCCTTAAGCACAGAAAAATAGAAACCCTTTGCTGCACTTTATAAAATATGCCAAAATTTATCTCAATGCAAGATATTTACATCACCTCTTTCCCCTGAATTAATTTTAACATGCTGAACTATTCCCTTAATTCTGTGAATAAAAGGGTTTTCAAAGAAAGATCATGTGGTTTCTGATTTATAATTTTTAGGTAAAACATGGGTTTGATCTTATAGAGAATATAATGAGGGAAGCCATAAAAGAAAAGAAAAAAGAAACTGAAACCCCATTGTTGTCATGAAAACAAAAATCTGTTTGCAGTAATTTCATTTCGCACAAAAACCCTTTTTGAGATTTGTTCGTTGTCTATATGAAGAAGTTGGCTTGTCACCAAAAATAGAACTGGTAATGAACTCCATAGTCCCAAGTTTTAGACTTATGTGGAACTAAGGATAGAGCCAACATTGTTTTCATCATTAATATATATATTGGTTGAAATATGTCTATTTTCCTATGTTCAAAGCACATATTGGCAATGGTCTCCAATTCCTAGAGTTGAAATTTACGTGGAACCAATGATAGAATCAACTTTGTTTTTGTCTTTAATATTTTTCTAGTTTCAATACACACATGAATATTTTGTTATATGTCTCAACTTGGTATCAATGTGACTACATAGGCAGCTTTATTGTTGTGATAGTAAGTGCATTAATAGTTGTACATTAGTAAGGTTTTATAGTCAAGATACTTCTTGTTCATGAATGCATGTTTGTAATTCCAAGTCCTTTTAGAGTTGTTGGGGATTTGGATGTTTTTTTATTGGGTTTTGTAAACCTAGTTTGGTTTAACGAGATGAGATTAGGTCTAGGATATTGAGTCCTCATGCATGGCCTTGAGCACTTATAAAGGCTAAGGATGCATACGAGAAGGCCTATCCATCTGCGGGGCGTCAAGTTATTCGTCTGCGGGGTGTTGATTCAGGCATGATTGAGTCTCCTCGACTATATGAGAGGTGTACTTGGTTCCCTGTGGTGCCATCCCTTTGAGCATGCATAATGACACTCCATCTGATTTACACCCTAGTGTCTTGTACCTTTGTAGTCATGAGTAGCACCCGACATTATATTTGATGAGCATCTCTATGTTATAACTTTGGCTTTATGCATTGTTTCCCGTGTCTGCTCTGTGATTGATGTAAGTGTTGGACATCATGTATACCCTTACTTTGGTACTTCTATTTGGGCCTTGTGACTACTTATGAGCACGGTGGGGTGGTCTCTTATGAGTCCACATGGTTGGGAGGCGTTGCCACCACCATTGGGGATTGGTGTACAGGTTTTGGAGCACCAGTTGGAGATGTTCCCTCTTGTATTTATTTTATCAGTTATTGTATCTTATCCATGGCTATGCCATTGTATTTATGTTTATTATTTTATGTAATTTGTACTCTCTTGAGAGAGATTATGTAAATTATATTAATGAGAAGAAATGAGATGTTTTATATTTGGCTTACGGTTTTCCGGTGTTGGTATCAGACCTGCTTGTACTATGATGATCATTATGGCTTTATGTTTATAAGTGGAAATGGGTATTAGGAATATTTGAATTTGGTGTTTAAAATGAATGTAGCTTCAACAATGTTTGCAATGAGGGTGATTTAGTCCTCTCCTTTGGGTTGTGCATTTGACCATACTTGGCCATGAATGTTGTCGATCTATCGAGTCAGCAATCGTACTATGTGTATGTTATCACTTTTTATTCAAAAAAAAAAAAATTCTTGCCCTCTTTTGGCCCTTACCCTTTCAGGTTGCGAGGTGAGATGTTACATCTAGTATCAGAGCCCATGTTCACACACTAGGAGCTCTAGCATACTTGAGCTTTCTATGTTCTGCTGTGTTTGGCGTGTGTGGCATGAGCTTGTTATATTATTTTTTATAGTCTTGATTGCTTTCATGCCTTAGCATGTCATTAGTAGGATAAGTTACAACCTCATTCTTAGAAATTATGGAGGAAATAGCCTCCTTGGCCTTACCTTACTTAATGGGACTAGAGTGTTGACCTTGGTTGAAAGTCTCCCATGGTTAAGAGTGATCACTCTCCCATGTTATAAGATGAGGGTAGGAATGTTCTGCCTTGTGTGTTTGTGGGTTGAAGGTAACTTGGGTTGCCTAATTACCCTTGCTTGGATATGCTCTTCTTGTGTCTTCCTTTATGTTGCTAGTGAATGAAATGACCCTAATTGGTCATGAATTGCTCTTGTAATTCTTTCTTGTATTATAGATGTAAAGGATGATAGGATGTAACTATTTGCAGATGTGGACATATTAGTTTGATTGCTCCATGCTCTCTTGTAAGTGTTGGATGATTGCTGATTTTTCTTATAACCTCTTAATGTGCTAGAGTTGCTACACTGTATCATCCTTGGTAACATATATTGAAGTCATTAGAATACTAATGGTGCCTTAAACTTTCCCTTAGATGAATTTGCATGTTTGTATGATGAATATTGGATGGCATGTAATGTCTTGACTTGAGATGAAATCTATCTTTCTCTCCTCTTCGTAGTTGTCAATAGTTGACAAGATGTTAGAATAATGGTATATGGATTTTATTAGTATGTTAAAATTGCAATAAGTAAAAGATTTAGTGAGATAGGAGTGAAGAAGACCGTATGCTTGTTATGGTTATGTATTGAAAGTGATTATATGTTAATTAGTGCCTCTTTGCTTAATGATCTTGAATGAGGATAGTAATTGCTTAGTGGATATATCTTGTTGATGAAATTTGATCTCCTCAATTGCATTGTGGTTTTAATGAGATCATATAGGTGAACACTTGTACTTTAATGCAAACTAAAATTAGTGAATGCTAAGGTAATAAGAATGTTGCATATCTTGCTTTGAGTGAGCAACTGAATGCCATTGACATAGCCAAGGTTACTTATGCTTATATGTATGGATGTGAATGTTGAGAAATAACTAGGGTTCCTCAACCGAACTCATTTAATTATGTTGCTAGTTTCTCATTTTCTTGTGAATGAATGGTATTGTTGTGACTTGTGATATGATTTCACCTTATGTTGTATTATGAGATGAGAGTGTAATGGGTGTAAAATGAGATGTATATCATTATGTGAATATAGAAGTGAGTGTAATGATGATTGTGAAGATCTCACTTATGTTTATGCACTAATGTGAAGATGGTAGTGATGATGCTATACATGTTCGTGCACTATTGTGTTATGTTGAAAGCATTGCAAGTGAATCTATGATGTTATGGGTAAATGAGTTGCCCTTGTGAAAAGAGAAAAAATTGGTATGGATGTGTGGGAGTACTTATCATTGGGTAAAGTTGTATATTTTGGATCATGTTGCATAGTCATATGTGGGCTATGGTATTTCTTGGGTAAGAGAAATTGTGATTGTATTCCCTATGATGTGAACATTAGTTCAACCAGGTAATATATCTACTTGCATAGTTTTTGAAATTCATAATGTTATCTTACTTTGTAGTGTTTTTGTAATGTTGACTAATTTCATCTAATTTGCTACACATATCAATTTAGGGTATGTTATGCAGTTATTGCAGATAAAGATAATGAAGAGGGAACATATTATTACTTGTGTCATTGTGTTGAGGCTAAAAAGAAATTGGAGGCCCCAGTTATAGATGGAGAAAATATTGAATACCCTACAGGCTCAGTGGTTGTTATTGGAACATGGCTTAGAAGGTACCCACATAAGAGTGTTAATATTTGGTTGTTTTAGGACTTTGACACACATCAGAAGATTCTTCATTACTCAAACCTTGTCATGGCATCCAATGTTCATTTGATACAATATCGGGGTAAACCTTTGAACAAGACTTTGTGCAAGGTGCGTGAGTCTGACCATGAGGCAATACTTGACACAATAAAGAGTAGAGTAGACTCAGATGGTTCATTAGATTAATTTGTAAGTATTCACATTGATTTTGTAAAGTCATGTTACATTGATTTGTAAGTATGCATTAATTTGTAAGTTTACATAGGTTTGTCTTTTTTATTTGCTGCTGCATTTTTACACATATACAGTGAATATTGTGATGAATATATTTGTCATTAATGTCAAAGTGCTTGGATGTTAGTAATTGAGTAAGGAATGAATAATTGTGTAGGTCTATTGGTTGTCTATTGTTTGATGATACCATTATGCTTTCAGGATATGTTATTGGGTTTTGTGGTATAAAGACACTTGCTTCTTCATAGAGTATGTGATGTGATGCACATAGTTGTATGAACTTGATTTGTTTGCTATGGTATACGTTTGATGTTTGCATCATCATCATGTTATGCTTCATGGGGTTAGACCTAAGTGATGGATGAAGTTGATCTTGAGAGTAATGTATAAAATCTAGGTGTCTCTAGGTGTCTTGGTTTCTAACTAGATAATAGGTGTCTCTACTTGTGTCTTAGGTATATACTAAATGTCAACTAGGTCTACCATAATAGGTGTGTTAGGTATAACTATAATCTAGGTGTCTAGGTGACTTAGGTCTAGACTATGATAAGGTATAAAGACTAGGTGTTTTAGGTCTACTATGTCTATAAAATCTAGATACATACTATACAATAGGTGTCTTAGGTGTCCTACGTCTACTAGAATACATGTGTCTTAGGTCTTAGGTGAGGCCACATGAGCTTCCACCTTCACGTGGTTGGCCTTGTCAGTATAGAATATTTATATTTCTTGAAGCTAAGGGAAGCTCTTTTTCTTAATAGGAAAACTTTATTGACTTTAGTGTCCTCATGGAGTGAAGGTGTTGATCACAAAATATGGTGTTAAGGTCATGTTGATGTTGATTGATGAGTTGTGGTTGTTGTTGGAAGTTTTGGAAGTCTAAAGGATGTCCTAGTGGTAGTGTTCATATCTAGTCCTCAACCTCGTAGAAACCCTAGTCTTCACTTTACTCTAAAATCTAAGTTAATACCTTACACCTGTACTGGTAATATCCTTGAAGAGTCCAAAGTGCAAAATGACAGCAATCTTTGATGAGTTGTTACTCAAAAACTATGATACTTAGAAACATTTCGTCTAAGGCAACATGATCATGTAGAACCCCTCTACAATAACCTTTCTCAGTTTTTGATAGATCTAAGGCATTTGCCCGTGGTGAAAAGTTTTTCGCTGCCCAAAAAATTGTCAGAAGGAGTTAGTGTAAAGTTGCAAAGGGGTGTAATTTTCATCTTGCTCCTGATGCGACCAAACTGATAGTTCCAATGCATCCAAATGGGTAAATTTAGGCTAGGCATGGTCCTTTTTTGCACCCAAACATGGTGAAAGAGTTTGAGCTACATTGTACTAGCGATATCCCTAAAGAGTCCAAAGTACAAAAAGGTAGCAACCTTTGACGAGCTGTTACTTAGAAACCCTTACACTTAGAAATATTCTGTCTAAGCCAACACGATCACATAGCACCCCTCTACAATAATGTCTTTTAGTTTTTGATAGCTCTGAGATGTTTTCCTGTGGTGAAAGGTTTTCTGCTGCCCTAAAAATCGTTAGGAGGTAGTGTAATGTTGCAAAGGGGTGTAACTTTCGTCCTGCTCCTGATGTGACCAAATTGATAGTTCCAATGCATCCAAATGGGTACATTTAGGCTAGGCATGGTCCTGTTTTGTACCCAAACATGCTGAAACAGTTCGAGTTACATTGTACCATCGATATCCCTGAAGAGTCTAAAGTTCAAAAAGATAGCAATCTTTGATGAGTTGTTAATCAGAAACCCTAACACTTAGAAATATTTCATCTAAGGAAACGTGATCATGTAGAACCCCTCTTCAATAACCTCTCTTGGTTTTTGATATCTCTAAGGCGTTTGCCCGTGGTGAAAGGTTTTCTGCTGCCCCAAAAATTGTTATAAGGAGGTAGTGTAAAGTTGCAAAGGGGTGTAACTTTCGTCCTGCTCCTAATGTGACCAAACTGATAGTTCCAATGCATTCAAATGGGCATAGTTATGCTAGGCATGGTCCTATTTTGCACCCAAACATGCCGAAACAGTTTGAGCTACATTGTACTGACGATATCCCTGAAGAGTCCAAAGTGCAAAAAAGTAGCAATCTTTGATGAGCTGCTACTCGAAAACTGTCACTTAGAAAATTTTGTTCTAAGGCTATGGGATCATGTAGGGTCCCTCTACAATAACCTCTCTTAGTTTTTTATATCTCTGAGGCCTTTGCTCATGGTGAAAGTTTTTCTGTTGCCCCAAAAATGGTCAGATGCATGTAGTGTAAAGTTGCAAAGGGGTGTAACTGTCGTTCTTCTCCTCATGCAGCCAAACCGATTGTTCCAACATGTTAAGATAGGTACATTTAGGCTAGGCATGGTCCTGTTTTGCACCCAAACATGCCGAAATAGTCTGCGCTACATTGTACCGGTGATATCCTCACACATTGCCTTTTCTATAATTGTTATAGTCTTCACATGTCAACATGCATCTTATGGCTATTAACATACTTGTTCTAGTAGTCAAAATAGTCATATATGAACTTCTTGTTCTTTTATCTTGGTTCACCTTGATTTTGTTCTCTAGTACTATCTCTGTAGGATTTTTTTAGTCCTTCAATGCATTGTTCCATCACTGCAAGCTTAGACCCCTATTAGGCTTGAAATAGACCTTTGTTAGGCTACTCTCTTAAACCTTATTATCACCTTCATGTTGTCATATCCATGTTGTTCAACCCTTAGCTTCTTCCACCTTTAGGTCACTGTGTTATTAGGCTTGAACTTAGACTTCTGTGATATTTGAAACTCTCTAGACTTCATGGTTCTATCATTATGTAATGATCTACACTATCATTATGTAATGATCTACACTATACCTATCTTGCTTATCATATTTCATATCAATCTTGCAAAGGGTTGGGGTAGTGGTATGCAACCTTCTGTGAGATCAATACAATGTCATAACAAGGCTTTCAAGCTTAACAAGTTTTTGGGTAGGGAATTGCTTTATGAAATTAGAGTCAAATTGGTAAATGTGATGACATGATACATATTAACATGGTGAGATGCAAAGTATACATTTATAATATTATCCACATTCTCAAAGGGATTGTTGATGACTTATGGAAGCCTATAGCCCCAATGTTATGTTGCATACTCAAATTAGGTAAGACTCAATGTACTCTCATAACCTTGCCTTATATGTAAGAAGAATTACATTTAATAACCACAATGGTCATCAGGTGCTCATAAGCATATGATTTTGACTATCTTATTCAAGACAACAAACATACTCTTTACATCCCAATATGGTATAATAACAAGGAATTAAATTTTTCTTTTAATTGAGCAACTCATAAAGAATATGGATCAACATTCCAAGGAACAACCATAAGAACATCCTTTTGGAAAATAGGGAATTGCAATATCCCCTTGGTCACTTGCAAAATTAGATAGAGTTGTTTGTGAAACTATGAGACATGATCCTTAGTGTTGTGCAAATGGCACATGATCCAAAGGGTCGTGTATGAATTATAGGGTGTCTTTTGAGTTGCACAAAATGATTCCTATCACTATGTGAATTATGCATAGTGCAAGGAACCATGAACTTTGTGTTGGATCAAGTGACATTGTTTAGGTGGCACATGATGCAAGGACTTATGCACGAGGTTGTACATCACTATGTGAGTGACTAAGGCTAACATGCAAGATTGTACAATAGCATGTAGATAATGATGTGAGCAAAAAAACTTGCTTTCCATTTATCCATTTAACCAATCTCCCTTTCTCTATTTTCTCGGGCATGTATAGTTTTGAGAGACTAAAAATTTCAACCCAAAACTCAAATTCTCTTATCATCAATTGGGATGGATTCTTTGAAAATTAAACTTTGAAACCTAGAGGCATTCAAAAATGATCTACACTACACCATTCCATATTACATAATGATCAACAAAAATGATTTGTATTAACAAAATATCCATATAGACATACATCAATATCTATCGATATAAGTATAACATATATACAAAATAGCCATACAGGCTTACAAGAATGCCATATAGGCATACAATGTCAATTATATGCAATACAAAATATATGTCCACAAATACCATATAGGAATACAACAAAGGAACACAATAAAAAGTTATTCCCCTCTATCCGGTGAAGAGAATAGATCATGGGTAGTCTTTGATCTTAGAGGGGATAGAGATGCATATGAGGCTGGTCTACTACAAACCTAAGGCTACTCCTCCTATTTAATTGTTCATGGATCTGTAGCTGTTACAATAAAAGTATAGACATTAATATATAGAAATTACATTATAAAAAATGAAACACTTAACAAAATAATCACTTACCGCTATCCAAAAATCTATCTCCTCATTTGCCTCAGTACCAAGATTAGGTTGTAGCAATGTCATGTCCTATAGAACCCATCCAAATAGAAATTAAACTTCAAATCAATAATCATTTGATTTTTCAAAAATAAACAACTATAACAATGAATGTAATTTGAAATTTACTAATCTGCCTCATACCCCCGTCAAAGGCATGGATCTATGAATCACAGAGGACACACCATGCTCCATTACCCTATGAACATTAGGAGGTGTCTCCGCAGCCTGCATCATCTAAAAATAAAACAACATTATTCAATTACGAAAACTATAATAGTGATGCAAGTCATGGCTCCTAACATACACACATGTTCACCTAAACATGGAAGTACACACAATAAAGCACACAAGTCACATGCATATATACAAATTAGATGAAGATTCATGACTATTGTGTGGTATAAGGGTCAACAAAGGAGGGACCATAGTAGCATCAAATTTTAGGTTTAAGAAGCAAAGAGGGAGTGAAGGTGTTAGTTTAGGTTTAGGTTGGTGGTAGGGTGGGGTATGGTTGTGCTCAAATTTTTGTTTGTTTGGTAGTCATGGAGGTAGGACAATGCCTAAAATAGAAATCACATAGACATTATGTAAGTTTATGGGTTTACAGGAAGGAGGAATATTAAGAGTTTGTGGGATAATAGGAGGGAGGAAAGATACTAGATAGGAGAAGAAAACCTTATTTTAAAAATTTCTTATCATTTTCTTTATCTTGAGGTTTGTTAGGGGGTGGGTTGGAAGTAAACTAGATCTGGGACGCTTGGTAGGGGTATATTTGGAAATAGGTAGGGTAGATATGGGTTGGTTAGAAGGTTGGGTGTAGTGTTGGGGAAGTTTCTTAGGCCTACTTTTAGAAGTGGATGGGGAAAGGTCTGTTGCAAATATGTGCCTAATCGGTGTTGTCATTGATGTCAACATATCCTTGTTGTCATTAGTGTCAACTGTATCTTATTCTATTGCTTGTTTAGAAGACTTGTATGTTGAGGATATTAAGAAAATTAACCTCTCCAGAAGAAACAAGTGAGTTACATATCTCTCTATTAGAGACAGTGAAGACAGTGCAGTTCAGTGAAGTAGACTGCTCCGTATTCCCAGTAAGATGAAGATCAGAGTCTGCGGATTAGAGGGTTTGCAAAGGATTGTCTAAAGTTGCTCCAGTCAAGATTTGAGAGGTCCACATGGAGAATTGGTGAAGTTATGCCCATCTGAGTAGAACCAAGTTTTACAATTGTTTAGAGGTGATAGAGTGACAGTAATTTGGTCCAGATTGATCCGCATTGGAATATTATGATCTACAGATCTAGAGGTGTGTTTGGGATGTCAGTGTGTATCTTCAACTCAAGTGGTTCATGGTTTGGAGGTTCGCAAGCAATCTTTCTAGTGTGACAGTCATGACAGTTGGTGTTCTTGAGTTCCCAGATGAAGGTGCAAGTGTTTCTGGTGATCTGAGGTGGTGCGGTTGTTCCTGTTGATTTCATTGTGCTTGTGGTGGTCTCTGAGTTGTGTTGATGGTCCACATTGAGGATTGAGCTTGTGGATGAAGATTACTTCTTGGGTGTTGCTGTTCTTTCCTATCTTGGCCAAAAGGATGCATGATGCGTGTTGCGGATGATCTAAGAGAAGTTTTATGGAGCGTGGCATGATGTTTGAGGAAGATTTGAGTCCTAGTTATGGTTAGCCGATAGTGTAGTGATTCACATGTAGCTTTTTAAGTCTTGTGATTGTAATTGCTTGTAATGCCTATCTTGGAGAATGTTCTAGATAGATGATTGTTTGGCTGACTTTGGTGTTCATTCCAAAGTTGATGACTTGTATAAATAAGTGTTGTGAAGTCGTGGAAATGTGTGGAAGTAGCAAAGATGTGGATATAGCGAGGAAGTGAGTGGGGGCAGAGTAGAGGTGTTGTGTGCTTTAATGGAACTAAACCTTGCATGAAGAAGATGTTGCTTCTTAGTTCAATCCTTCAGTGTTAACATTGTAAATGTTCTTGTAGGTAGTGAGCCTCCTCTAAGTAGTGAGCTCTGGGCAGTGCACTCGAAGGTAAGTGCCTTCCCATTTTTGATGCTTTTAACAGAGAATAAATCTTGTGGGTTAACCCCCATTGTGGTTTTTCCCTTAACTAGGTTTCCACACAAAAATCTTGGTGTTATGTGTGTTGATTATGTATCTGCTCTTGTGTTGTTGATTCATGCTTTCATGGTTATATCATTAATCTATTTATAAGTGATAAACAAGATTAAATGCATCAAAAGATAAAGTTTTGAGACACCTGATTCACCCCCCTCTTAGTTGTCTCCCTAATTTCAACAATTGGTATCAGAACAAGGTTCCTTTGAAAAAGTCTAATAGCTTGAGGAAGATCTGGGAAGGTGTTTCAATGTGTTAATCCAGGTATTCTGATGGCATCAATCAATAACTTCAAGTAGCCTTAGATGATCTTGACCTATCCAGAGTAGAAATCAGAGATCTGCAAGAGAACCTTAAAGATGCTAAAGATTTCATTGAGACCTTAAAAAGAAAACTGAGCAAATCTAATGAAAAGAGAAAGGAGCTACTTCATTAGCTAGCAAATTAGAATGAAGATAATGACATGGATGAGACCCTGAAGGAAAAGACAAAGGAATGTGAGAAGTTGGCAAAAGAAGTTGTTGTCCTAAAACATGAGATGGAATCTAGGGTGATGAGGTTAACCAAGGAAATTGAAGAAAGGAAGAAGACTGAAGAAAAACTGAATCATCTTTGAAAGAAAGAACAGAAGAGTGCTGTAGATTGGACATAATAATTGGCCATCTAGAGTATGATCTTCAAGAAACCAAGGATAATGAGGAACAACTTGAAAGGCAAATTGTTATTCTCAAACATGACCTAGAAACTGCAAATGAATACAAAGAGAAGTTCAAGATAAGCTCATCTAAACTTGAAGTGCTACTTGATAGTCAGAATATGGCATATGATAAGCATGGTCTGGGATATGAGAAAGGTGAAAGCTCTAGATTTGGTCAAAGAAATCCTAAATCAAGGAATTAGATAAACAAACCTAGAAGACCTCTGGTAAGACAACCTAATGCTCAAATGTATCCATCTTTCAATGGAAATTGTTTCAATTGTAATAAATTTGGTCATAGAGCTACTCAGTGCAGAAGTAGAGTGAATCAAAATGGTCCATCTTTCTCTGGTCAATGCTTCAATTGTAAAAGGTATGGTCATAGATCCAATGAATATAGAAGTATGACAATGAGCTTCTCTAACAATAGAAGAAATGTCAATTCTTTCAATGGCAACTGTTTTGCATGCAATGGATTTGGACACATGGCTAATTAGTGTAGATCAAGAGGAAATCAAGTAAACGAGCAAATAAATGTTGTGTGTTTCAATTGCGACAGATCCGGTCATATTGCAAGATTCTGCAGAAGCAAGAATGATGATAGAAAAGGTTTGGTAAACAGAAACCAAAATATGCAAGGACAAGATAAAGGCAAGGGTAAAGTAAATGTGAATGAGATCCAGAATGAAATGAACAAAACATGGGTAAAGAAAAGTGAAGTGAATGATGGTGATGGGTCCACACCGGAATCTAGTGTTGTTAATTCCTCCAGGAATTGAAACAGGAGCTTTGGCTCAGGGGGAGATGCATTGAAAATCTAATTCCCCCTGCCAGCAAGTGGGTGCCTGAATTTGGCATGATGAATGAAGAAATAGAAGCCTATTACAGATCTGGCGAAGTAAATTCTGGAAGAAAAGAAGCTAATGCAATTGATTATGGAGAAATTAAAGATTGACTGTATGCAGAAATAGTGTAACTAGATGATGTGGGTCACTTTCTTGAGAGAGAAATTAGAGGCTCTTGACAAATTCAAGGTGTTCAAGGCTAGGGTGGAGAATGAGATTGGTGTGAAGATAAAGTGTCTGAGATATGACAGAGGTGGAGAGTTTACCTCAGGTGAGTTTAATACATTTTATGAAAAGGATGGAATAAGAAGATAGTTATCTACTCCTAGGACTCCTTAGTAGAATGGAGTTGTGGAAAGGAAGAACCAGACTATTCAAGAGGCTGCTAGAACCATGATGATGGAAGAAAATGTTCCACATGTCTATTGGAGAGAGGCTGTGAATACTTCTATCTACACTCTTAACCGGGTGCAAATCAAAGGTAATACTGGTAAAACTTCTTATGAACTGTGGTTTGGTAATGATCCTACTGTGAAATACTTCAGAGTTTTTGGTAGTAAATGCTATATCAAAAGAGATGAAGATCTAGGCAAGCTTGATGCAAGGTGTGATGAAGGAATATTTCTGGGCTATTCTAACGAAAGCAAGGCATATTGGTGCTTTAACAAGAGATTGAAAAAGATTATTGAAAGTGCTAATGTCAAGGTTGATGAAAGCAAGGAGAGACCTTCCAAGTTTTGTGGATATGAATCATATGATCAAAATGAAAGTCCTCAAACTCAGATTCAGATTGCTCCAGAGAATCCAGTGACGCAAGAAACTAGTGCAAATGCTGAGGAACAAGTTCAAGAATTAGAAGTTCAAGAAATTCCTAAAACTCCCAGGTATGCAAGGTTGAATCATTCTGAAGATCAGATCATAGGAAATAAAAATAAAGGTGTACAAACTAGAAGAAAAATTGCTGAAGAACAAGAGGAGTATTGTTTGATTTCAAAGATTGAACCAAAATCAGTGAATGAAGCTTGTAATGATGAAAGTTGAGTAAAGATGATGATTCCCCTAAGGTAGACTAGGAAAGGTATAGATCAATGATTAGAGGACTGTTTTATCTTACTCATACCAAGCTTGATATTATGAATGCAGTTGGCCTTGTTGCTAGATTTCAAGATGATCCTAGAGAATCTCATGTTGTAGTAGTCAAAAGAATTTTTAGATATATGAAGGGAACATCTGATTATGGCCTATGGTATCCTAAGGGTGATGATTTCACTCTTCAAGCATATACAGATGCTGATTGGGCAGGAGATGTGGACGATAGGAAAAGTACTAGTGGAGGTGCATTTTCTTGGGAAAGAGATTGGTTTCTTGGTTGAGAAAAAAGTAGGAGGCAATATATCTGTCTACTATAGAGGCAGAGTATATAGCAACAACAAGTAATTGTACTCAAGTTTTGTGGATGAAGCAAATGTTGAAGGATATCAGAATTGTGTTTGAAGAGCCTATTACAATCTTCTGTGATAATTCAAGTGCAATAAACATTTCAAAGAATCCGGTGTTGCATTCAAAGACAAACACATATCCATCAAGTTTCACTTTTTGAGAGAGAAGGTAAATGAGAATGAAGTCAGATTGGAGTTTGTTCCTTCAAAGGATTAGATTGCAGATATCTTCATTAAGCCTCTACCTAAGGACACTTTTGAGTATCTCAGAGAGAAGCTAGGGGTGATTACCCCTCCTGTTTAGAACTAAGGTGCACTAGTGTGCATTAGTCCAGTGGAACTCACAGTCATATCTAGTGATCCAAATTGGTGTTAAGGGGATGCTACTCAAGGGGAGCAATCAGCATGTTCTGAGTTCAGTTTGGTCTTGTCTAAGAAACAAAAGGGTGAGAGATGATTGCAAATATGTGCCCTTTGCCATTGATGTCAAAGGGGGAGAGAAGTCATGTGAAAAACTTGGATGGAAGCGAGTAGTTGCTGGTGAAAGGGGGAGCAGTGAAGAAAGTGGTTGCAGGTGTGATAAGAGAAAGGGGGAGAAGTTCTTGTCTTGATGGTTGAACCAATTTTTCACATCATATGTTGCCATCAATGACAAAGGTGGAGATTGTTGCAAATATGTGCCTAATCGGTGTTGTCATTGATGTCAACATATCCTTGTTGTCATTAGTGTCAACTGTATCTTATTCTATTGCTTGTTTAGAAGACTTGTATGTTGAGGATATTGAGAAAATTAGCCTCTCCAGAAGAAACAAGTGAGTTACATAACTCTCTGTCAGAGACAGTGAAGACAGTGCAGTTCAGTGAAGTAGATTGCTCTGCATTCCCAGTAAGATGAAGATCAGAGTTTGTGGATTAAAGGGTTTGCAAAGGATTGTCTGAAGTTGCTCCAGTCAAGATTTGAGAGGTCCGCATGGAGAATTGGTGAAGTTATGGCCATCTGAGTAGAACTGGGTTTTGCAGTTGTTCAGAGGTGACAGAGTGACTATAATTTGGTTCGGATTGATCTGCATTGGAATATTATGATCTACAGATCTAGAGGTGTGTTTGGGATGTTGGTGTGTATCCTCAACTCAAGTGGTTTAGGTTTGGAGGTCTGCAAGGAATCTTTCTAGTGTGATAGTCATGACAGTTGGTGTTCTTGAGTTCCCAGATGAAGGTGCAAGTGTTTTTAGTGATCTAAGGTGGTGCGGTTGTTCTTGTTGATTTCATTATGCTTGTGGTGGTCTCTGAATTAGGTGCTTGTTGTGTTGATGGTTCGCATTGAGGATTGAGCTCGTGGATGAAGATTACTCCTTGGGTGTTGTTGTTCTTTCCTGTCTTGGCTAACCGTATGCATGATGTGTGTTGTGGATGATCTAAGAGAAGTTTTATGGAGCGTGGCGTGATGTTCGAGGAAGATTTGAGTCCCAGTTATGGTTAGCCGACAGTGTAGTGATTTGCATGTAGATTTTTAAGTCTTGTGATTGTAATTGCTTGTAATGCCTATCTTACAGAATGTTCCAGATAGATGATTGTTTGGATGACTTTGATGTTCATTCCAAAGTTGATGACTTGTATAAATAAGTGTTGTGAAGTCATGGAAATGTGTGGCAGTAGCGAAGATGTGGATGTAGCAAGGAAGTGAGTGGGGCCAGAGCAGAGGTGTTGTGCGCTTCAATGGAACTGAACCTTAAATGAAGAAGATGTTGTTTCTTAGTTCAATCCTTTAGTGTTAACATTGTAAATGCTCTTGTAGGCAGTGAGCCTCCTTTGAGTAGTGAGCTCTAGGTAGTGCACCTGAAGGCAAGTGCCTTCCCATTTTCTATTCTTTTAATAGAGAATAAATCTTGTGGGTTAACCCAAACCGTGGTTTTTCCCTTAACTAGGTTTCCACGTAAAAATCCTAGTGTTATGTGTGTTGATTATGTATTTTCTCTTTTGTTGTTGATTCGTGCTTTCATGGTTATATCATTAATCTATTTATAAGTGATAAAGAAGATTCAATGCAGTAAAAGATAAAATTTTGAGACAACTGATTCACCCCCCTCTCCGTTGTTTGCCCTAATTTCAACAAGGTCCTACACTTTTTCTTTTACTTTATCTTGGAGGGGTGTTAGAGGGGAGATAGAAGTCAATGAGGAAGGTGAAGTAGTAATAGGTGGATATATGGTGGGGAAGATAGGGGCATATCTAGTGGAGTAGGTGAAGTAATAGAAAGAGGCTGTGGGGTTGGGGCAACAATGCATTTAGAGGCATAAGATAGGTAAAGGTGAAAAAGGGAATTGGTATGAGGTTGAGGTGGACCAGAAGGGGGTTGACAAAAAATAATCTAAGGAGAAGTGTCTTAAGGTAACAACTAGTTGGTATGGGCTATGAGAAATGGTGAAGACATTACCATCATGGGGAATTTTAGAGTCAACAAAGGAGGGAGCTAGATGACATTGGAGTCAATCATATGCTATATAAGATTTCATAGGCTCATACCCCTCTTTGGTGTCATGTCCTGGGGTCTAATTGGTGGTAATTGGATGAGTTTATTAAAGAGAGTTTGTCAAAGAATAGTGTGGAGGGGATCAACAAGCTTTGGTAGACATGTATGGAAATTATTGTAGCATAGACAAGGCAGTGAGCTGTTTGAAAAGATGCCTCAAAGAAATGTGGTCTCATGGTGATGTCCTTGTCTATACATCAGCTTGTCATGGCATTCCATGAGACCACATTTCTTTGAGGCTTTTTTTCAAATAACTATATTGTAATTGAAATTTTGTCATCTATCAACATCTAGTTATTAGTTATGCAATGTCTAGTAATGCTTCAAGTTTGAAAGATGTGCAATGAAATGTAATCAATGATATGAATATAAAATACTAAAATCTAGTAAGTACAATTCATTAATTAAACTATTTATTTTATTACCTCTGTGAAGCTTTGAAGTCCACCACCACTGGCAAGTGTTGCCTTGAAATCTCCAATATTAACCTATTCAACATCCAAAATCAGATATTAGAATACCATGTTCATATAACAATGCTATTCACATGTAATATTTATAATTGTTTACTAGTTACATACCTTGACAATAGATGTCCTAGTGTAATATGTAGGTGGAGACCCACTTAAAACTGCATCAACACTATGACCCTAAAATTTCATTAAAATCATCAAACTAAATTAGTTAATCTTCCATTTCAAAAATGAAATATAATAAATTAAATTCAATGAACTTGCAAACATTTACCTGAGTATCAAGGCTAAAAGTCTCACTTAGGAGGGTATCTGTCATCACCATCTGCTCAGCTGTAGATGCAACATGCACACCTGCGCCCTGACTATCCATGGGGTCATAACCACAGGCTGACCTGCAAGCCTAACAAGTATGGGGTGGAATCCTACTCCTTGAACTCTCCACCGGCCCATGCTATGCTATAGGACTGGCATGCTCTATGATGCTCTAGGTCAAGGCACTAATGGACTGAAGTGTCTCGACCTCAGCACTCTCCTTCACAATGGAAGGGATAGACACATGCTCATGGGCTGGTCTAGTGAGTGCTCATCTCGTTAGCCACTATGGGTCAACACGTGCCCCTGGTCTATCCTGTGCTGACCCCCCACCTCTACCCTGGAAGACCCGCATATCAAAATAGTTTGACACTTTGTTTTTTACAAACTCGTAGTAGAGTTTCCTCAAAAAGTATTGTGAGACCTCAATATTGTTGCATGGAGGATGGTCAAAAACCATCCACCACCTCTGCCCAAAATTATCCCTTATCGCTTGGTTGTTGCACCAATGGATAGGGAACCTCTTGCATGTAATGAGTAGAGGTTGATTCGTTCGTGGGTCTATAAAAATTGAACACAAGTCCAATTTTGTAATTTGTTCATTTTTTACTTGCTCATATGACAACTTGTCTGCATAATACTCTCTAAATTCTCTCCTCTTTTCTAGCCAACTATATATTTGCTTGCTAATTGAATCTACAATTGATAACATAGATTCAAGAGATTGAGCAAGCGTGGATCTATGTGAGGTTGAAGTTGCAGGATCCTTCAACCTTGCAATTATATCTTCAATTTGTTTTTTATTGTTTTCAATTTGCCCCGTTACATTTTCTTGTGTTCTAGGGGAATGTCGAGGAATGGATGGAGGAGTTTGTTGTTTGGGTTGTCTTTCAGCAGGTATTTATGGATTTTTAGGATGAGGAGGAGGAGGTGCAGGTGCATTATTATTTCCTGTCAATTAAGGAAATTTACATCAAAAATCAACTTAAACCTGCCTATTTAGAAATAAATTCACACAAAAAACAAAAACAACTCACTCCTTTGGCCTCCCCAATGTTGTGGTGGCATTTTGGTGAAGAATCAATCATATTTTGGTGTCGAATTTGGTCTTCAATAATGTGAGCGCGCTCCTTAGCGTTTACAGGCCGCAGGTGTAGAAAAAATGGAAGGAAAAAATGAGTAGCAACTTCCCTTTTTTTGAAATAGTAAAACATAATGCAGGCACGTTATAACATGCTTGTGTTATGTCTTAGAATTTTTTAAAAAAAATTGGCCACTTTTTGGCCCCCCAAATTTTTGCACCCACCCTCGATGGGAAGGAGATTCTTTTGTTTTCTGTTTGCACTCCCGTTCAGCTCACCTCAATTTGAACAACCAAACATCTAGACACGGTAGGAAGCATTGAAATATAGATACTCTTCATTAAAGCCTCGAGTGGATTTTACATAACTTAAGAATAAAGAAAAACTACTCCACCCTCAGGTTTAGTATTGTAACTGCACATGATAATGTGCTAGCTATGAAAAATAATCAAAACATTTAGTAGAGGTAGAGGTAGAGGTAGAGAAACTTTTATTTATGTCTATACATACATACTACTAACCATTTTGGAGTCTACCAAATATTTTTGGGCATGAAAATGCCTGCCAACACAAAGAACAAGAGAAAATGTTAATTACAAAACTGTGGAGAGGAGAGGAAAGGGGATTGAAAGGTTAAAATGTTACTGAGTTGTTGAATGTCATAGTGGCTTGGTGCGGCGTTGCAACAGGAAGGGAGGTCTTTGGCTCTATCCAACTATTCTCATTGGCTTTCATGTTGTCCTCGATGTTCATACTGGTTATTGAAGTCTTGGCGCTGACTCTACTCTTGGTCGAAGAGTTTCTGAATGGCCTTGCAACAACATTCCTGAAGGCATCTGGTGCAGTGCTTGGCAGCACATGGGTGAGGGCTTGTTTTATGAGTTTCTGGCAAAGAGGACATGCTTGTTTTCAAGCATCGTGTAAACCTTCCCCATATTCTCTCCTGAAATATGGGAGCGGATGGGATCGCTCTATAGTTTAAATTTAAATTATTTTAAATATTTTATATAGTTTAATTTTAAATACTTTATCTTGTGACTAGTAGAGGTCAATTTAAATTAGGAGAATAAAAATGTACACACATCTTGTATAACGCCGGTCGGCGTAACTAATTTTAAACTAGTATAGCTATATTTAAAAAAACATATCTAAATTACACCAAGAGATATCCATCTCAAGGTGCCTTTTAATCAATTTATTTTAAACTATAATTGTAATTATTGTATACAGGTATGTGCAAGATCATTGTGGGCCAAATAGTGGCAATAGAAAAAAAATTGCGTTTTTACTTAGCCAAATTCATGACTTGGCCAAGTTTAACTTTCATAGGTTTTGAAACGGATATCTATTTTGGGTTGCCCAAAATGGATATTCATTTTGCAAAACGGATATCCATTTTGAGCAACCCAAAATGAACATCTGTTTTGCTTTACCCAATTCTTCACATTTTATTATTTTGCTATACCAATTTTTCATTGTTTTCCACATTTAATACTTTTTCTTTTCCATTTTCCAAGTCTGCATGTGTCCAATTTGTATTGTTTGTCAATTTTTTAGTCTAATTGTTAGTCCTAGCTCTCATGGTTATTAAAATGTTAGTATAGTTAGATTTATCCTTCTAAGGTAACATTAATTTACACATTGTTGCACAAACAACCACACTAAAAAATAACCTTACCTAATTAAGGTTAACCTTTAAGGTTCTTTCATTTGGTGAGCCTAACATATCCAACTAGTTCAATCTTCTTATAGTCCATGCTTAGCCTTCCAAGAGAGTTCATTCCATGTTAACTTTGCATTATGTCCTCGCTTTCCTCTTTGCATGCCCTAGTTTTCTTGTTTCCATTTGCTTTGTTGATAAGGGAGACAGATAGGGAGGAAGAGGAAGAGAGGGTGGAGAGAGAGAGAGAGAGAGAGAGAGAGAAGAGAGAGAGAGAGAGAGAGAGAGAGAGAGAGAGAGAGAGAGAGAGGAGAGAGAGAGAGAGAGAGAGAGAGAGGAGAGAGAGAGAGAGAGAGAGAGAGAGAGAGAGAGAGGAGAGAGAGAGAGAGAGAGAGAGAGAGAGAGAGAGAGAGAGGAGAGAGAGAGAGAGAGAGAGAGAGAGAGAGAGAGAGAGAGAGAGAGAGAGAGGAGAGAGAGAGGAGAGAGAGAGAGAGAGAGAGAGTCCTAGTTTTCTTGTTTTCATTTCCTTCATCAATAAGGGAGAGGGAGAGATAGAGGGGAGAGATAAGGAGATATAGGAATGATAGGGGGGAGAGAGGCCAGAGAGAGAGATAGGGAGAGATAGCTAGGTAGAGAGAGATAGAGAGGAGACAGATAGGGAGAGATAGAGGAGACAGAGGGGAGAGATAGGGAGATAGAGAGTGAGTGAGATGTCTAGAGAAATAGGAGATAGAGGAATGATAGGGAGAGAGAGGCAAGAGATAGGAGAGATAGATAGGTAGAGAGAGAGAAGGTAGATTGGAGAGATAGAGGAGACGAGGGGAGAGATAGGGAGATAGAGAGTGAGCGAGATGTCCAGAGAGATAGGGAGGAGAGATTGAGAGGTAGAGGGATGATAGAGAGAGGGAGATAAGGGAGAGATACTTGAGATAGAGGTTTAGGGTTGCTCAGGTTTAGGGTTTAGGGGTTATGGGTTAGGGATTAGAGGGGCATTATTTAGGGTTGATGAGATTAGAGAGAGAGAGACTTCTTTTGACATGCAACCGTTAAACCTTGAATACTACCCCTAAACCCTAAACTCAAGAAACCCTAGAAACCTCTTAACCTTAAATAATGCCCCTAACCCCTAACCCCTAATCCTAAACCCTAAACCTGAGAAACCTTAAATCCCTAAATCCTAAACCAGAAACCCCTAAACCCTAAACACTTAACCCAAGAAACCCTAAACCTATATCTCCCTATCTCCCTATCTCCCTATCTCTATCATTCCTCTACCTCTCAATCTCTCTCCCTATGTCTCTGGCCATGTCCCTCACTCTCTATATCTCCCTATTGGTCCTCTCTCTCTAAACACTAAACCCTAAACCTCTAAACCTTAACCCTTAAACCATAAACCTAAACCCTAAATAATGTCCTTAAACCTTAACCCCTAACCCCTAAACCCCTATCTCCCTATCTCTCCCTTATCTCCCTATCTCTATCAATCCCTCTACCTCTCAATCCTTCTCCCTATTTCTCAAGACATCTCATTCACTCTCTATCTCCCTATCTCTCCCCTTTGTCTTCCTCTATCTCTCCCTATCTGTCTCCTCTCTCTCTAGCTATCTCTAAACCTGAGCAACCCTAAACCCCAAACCCCTAAATGCTAAACCCAATCAACTCTAAACCTCTATCTCCATATCTCTCCCCTATCTCCCTATCTCTATCATCCCCTCTCTCTCTCTCTCTCCCTATGTCCCTGGCCATGTGCCTTACTCTTTATCTCTCTATCTCTCTCCTTAGTCTCCTCTATATCTCCCTATCATTCATCTCTCTCTATAAACCCTAAACCCTAAACCTCTAAACTTGAACCCCTAACCCTAAACAATAAACCTAAAACCCTAAATAATGCCCCTAATCCCTAACCCCTAACCCCTAACCCCTAAACCCCTAAACCCTAAACCCCAAACCCCTAAACCCTAAACCCAAGTAACCCTAAACCTCTATCTCCCTATCTCTCCCTATCTCCCTATCACCTTTATCCCTCTACCTCTCAATCTCTCTCTCCCTATGTCTCTGGTCATGTCCCTCACTCTCTATCTCCCTATCTCTCCCCTCAATCTCCTCTATATCTCCCTATTGGTCCTCTATCTCTCTCTAAACCCTAAACACTAAACCTTAACCCCTAACCCCAAAACCCTAAACCCTAAACCCTAAATAATGCCTCTAAACCCAAGCAACCCCAAACCTCTATCTCCCTATCTCTATCATCCCTCTACCTCTCAATCTCTCTCTATGTCTCTGGACATGTCTCTAACTCTCTATCTCCCTATCTCTCCCCTCTATCTCTCTCAATCACTATCAGTCCCCTCTCTCTATCTCTCTCTAAACCCTAAACCCCAAACCCCTAAACCCTAAACCCGAGCAACCCTAAAACTCTAAACCCTAAATAATTCCCCTAAACCCTAAACTTGAGCAATTCTAAACTCATAAACCCTAAATAATGCCCCTAAACCTTGACCCCTAACCCTAAGCAACTCTCTCTCTCTCTCTCTCTCTCTCTCTCTCTCTCTCTCTCTCTCTCTCTCTCCCCCTATCCTTCTCCCTTATCAACAAAGCAAATGGAAACAAGAAAACTAAGACATGAAAAGAGGGATGAGGATATAAATTAGTAGGATGAAATGGAAACAAGATAAAACTAACATTCATTAGATTTGAAGAATAATGAGAGGAGAGGTGGAAAATAGTAAAATAGGGAAAAATTGGTGGGATCTAGAGAGAGAGAGAGAGTCCTAGTTTTCTTGTTCATTTCCTTCATATATAAGGGAGAGGGGAAGATATAAGGGAGATATAGGAATGATGGGGAGAGAGGCAAGAGATAGAGAGATAGGGAGAGATAGCTATGTAGAGAGAGATAGAGAGGAGACAAATAGGGAGATATAGAGGAGATAGAGGGGAGAGATAGGGAGATAGAGAGTGAGAGAGATGTCCAGATATAGGGAGATAGAGGAATGATAGGGGAGAGAGAGGAAAGAGATAGGGAGAGATAGATAGGTAGAGAGAGAGGAGATAGATTGGGAGAGATAGAGGAGACAGAGGGAGAGATAGGGAGAGAGATTAATAGCTAGAGGGATGATAGAGAGAGGGATATAAGGGAGAGATAGGGAGATAGAGGTTTAGGGGTTATGGGTTATGGTTTAGGGATTAGGGGCATTATTTAGGGTTGATGGATTTAGAGAGAGAGAGAGAGACTTCTTTTGACATTCATCTGTAAACCCTAAATAATGCCCCTAAACTCTAAACCCAAGCAACCCTAAACCTCTAAACCTTAAATAATGTCCCTAAACCCTAAATCCTAACCCCTAACCCCTAAACCATAAACCCTAAATAATGCCACTAAGCCCTAAGACCTAACCCCTAAACCCTAAACTTGACAAACCCTAAACCCCGAAATCCTAAACTCCAAACCCCTAAATCCTAAACTCCAAACCCCTAAATCCTAAACACTAAATCCAAGCAACCCTAAACCTCTATCTCCTTATCACCCTATCTCTATCGCTCCTCTACCTCTCAATCTCTCTCCCTATGTCTCTGGCCATGTCCCTCACTCTCCATCCCTATCTCTTCCTATGTCTTTGGCCATGTACCTCACTCTCTATATCTCCCTATTGGTCCTCTATAAACACTAAGCCCTAAACCTCTAAACCTTAACCCCTAAACCCTAAACTGTAAACCCTAAATAATGCCCCTAAACCCTAAACTCAAGAAACCATAAACCCATATCTCCCTATCTCTCCCTTATCTCCCTATCTCTATCATCCCTCTACCTCTCAATCCTTCTCCCTATCTCTTTGAACATCTCACTCACTCTCTATCTCCCTATCTCTCCCCGCTGTCTCCTCTATATCTCCCTATCTGTCTCCTCTCTCTCTCTCTAGCTATCTCCAAACCTGAGCAACCCTAAACCCCAAACCCCTAAATCCTAAATCCAAGCAACTCTAAACCTTTATCTCCCTTTCTCTCTATCTCTATCATCCCTCTACCTCTCAATCTCTCTCCCTATGTCCCTGGCCATGTGCCTCACTCTCTATCTCCCTATCTCTCTCCTCAGTCTCCACTATATCTCCCTATCATTCCTCTCTCTCTATAAACCCTAAACCCTAAACCTGAACCCCTAACCCCTAAATAATAAACCCTAAACCCTAAATAATGCCCCTAAACCCTAACCCCTAACCCATAAACCTAAGAAGCCCTAAACCCCTAAACCCCTAAACCCTAAGCTCGAAACCCCTGAACCCTAAACCCAAGTAATCCTAAACCTCTATCTCCCTATCTCTTCCCTATCTCCCTATCACCTTTCTCCCTCTACCTCTCAATCTCTCTCCCTATGTATCTGGCCATGTCCCTCACTCCCTTTCTCCCTATCTCTCCCCTCGGTCTCCTCTATATCTCCCTATTGGTCTTGTATCTCTCTCTAAACCCTAAACCATAAACCACTAAATCTTAACCCCTAACCCCAAAACTATAAACCTTAAACCCTAAATAATACCCCTAAACCCAAGCAACCCTAAACCTCTATCTCCTTATCTCTCCCTATCTCTATCATCTCTCTACCTCTCAATCTCTCTCTGTCTCTGGACATGTCTCTCACTCTCTATCTCCCTATCTCTCCCCTCTATCTCCTTTATGTCTCCCATTCTCTATCAGTCCCCCTCTCTCTATCTCTCTTTAAAACCTAAACCCTAAACCTGAGCAACCATAAACCCCTAAATCCTAAACAAATCCCCTAACCCCTAAACCCTAAACCCTAAACTTGAGCAATGCTAAACTCATAAACCCTAAACAATGCCCCTAAACCCTAACCCTAAGCATCTCTCTCTCTCTCTCTCCCAAAACCCTAAATAATTCCCCTAAACCCTAACCCCTAACTCCTAAACCCTATCTCTATCGTCCATCTACCTCTCAATCCTTCTCCCTATCTCTCTGTACATCTCACTCACTCTCTATCTACCTATCTCTCCCCTATGTCTCCTCTATCTCTCCATATCCATCTCCTGTCTATCTCTTGCCTCTCTCTCTCATATAATTCCTCTATCTCCCTATATCTCCCCTCTATCTCTCCCTCTCCCTTATCGACGAAGGAAATGAAAACAAGAAAACTAGGACTCTCTTTCTCTCCCCTAGGGAAATTTGAAAGGAAAAGGAAAACTAGGAAAGCTAGGAAAATGATTTAACTAGGAGGTAGATAGGTCAGAGAGAGAGAGAGGAGATGGAGAGTTCCTGAGTTTATATGGAAACTATTGAACAATGATAAAATGTAATGTGGTAGGATGTGGTGAGTTTTAGATGTTGTGATATAGCATGGAGATATGTCTACATGTGGTGATGCTATGGAAATTTAACCATGAGTCATTTGAAGAAGTACTCACAACTACATATTTAATTGTGCTAGTAGAAGCATAAATAATAATGTAGGTGTACTTGTAGCAAAGTTGAAGTTCATGTGGAACAATCTAGAGGCTTGGTTATGTTAAGAGAATGTTCTACAATACTACAAGTTGAAAGAATTGGTTAGATGGTTGTATGTGTTACCACAAGCTTATGGTTGGTAGTGGTGGTTATACAAGAAGACATGAATACATTGACTATAGTTAGTAATAAACTATTGATAGTTAGTAACAAACTAAAAAATAATGCTATATTCATTGTATTTATAAATAATAAATCTAAATATTTGAATAATCATAAATATATAAAACTAATATATATAAATATCTATATATTATAATAAATATATATAATGATACTTAAATAAGACAAAGGAATAAGGTAAAGCAAAACAATATCCGTTTTGCAAAACATAAAAAAGGGAAAATGATATTTTACCAAAGCAAAATGGATATCGTTAATAACAGATATCCATTTTTCTTTGCTTTTGCCTTGTATGTAGGCTCGTGACTGTCATAGTTGACTTTCCCTCAATTCTAACATTTTTGCAAGTTTCACTCTCTTCTTCGAACTTCACCTTTTGTGTTGATGACTTTTTTAATGCAAAATTGATAAAACGAAAAGGGTTTATAGAATAAATTGTCATCTTTCTAAAAATATAAGATTTGTTTGGTTATCATTTTATTAAATAATTATTAATAATTTTCTATATAGTGTGTGTCTGAAATCCTGATGGAAACACTGATTGAAAAACATCCATAACTTTCAAACCGTTTCACCTTTTTGAGATCCAAAAGTTGTGTCACACTCTATGCTTTTCTGGCTATAGGTAAAAAAAATTGAATTCTGGTTTTTTTTTATCGAGTTAGGTTGGCTGGAAAATTACTTTTTAGTTTTTTAAAAAATCACAGTAAAAAAATCATAACTAATTATTTTATTGGAAAAAAATTTCAAAAAAATATGCGTCACATCTGGGCATGAATCCTCTACTTATTTTGAAAGTTCCAAATATTTTTTTTTTGCTCATAGTTAGGTTGGCTGGAATGACACCCACTTTTTTTTTTTTTTTTTTTTTGAAAAATGTAATAGTTGTTCATTGAAATATTTATTTTTCACTAAGTAAATTTAGTTTAAAAAAAAAAGAAATAGTAGCCCATAAACTAGATTCAATTCTCTACAAATTTCGTTCTTTTATCTTTTTCAAATTGTATAGATAATCCATTCAAATTTTCACATGAATTTGATTAAGTATGATTTTTTGTATTTTCATTGCCACTTAGAGGTATAGTTTGGCCCATCATGATCCTGCACATACCCATACTTTAATAATTTTAAATCATAATTATGTAGTATAATATTAGTAAACATTATATTAAAGTATTTATATTATTATTATTTTATTATAAATGTTTATTATTTTATGCTTAAATAGTTTCATATTTTAAATAAGAATAATTAATTTAAATTAGAATAATTATTTCATATTTTAAATCACAATAAATAATTTAAATTAGAATAATTATTTTAAAGTAAAATTATTTTAAAGCTTCAATATTATATTTATATTATTATATTATTGTAATACTATTACATTTTATAGAGAATGTTTATAATAATAAAAATAATAATAAATATAGTAATAAATATAATAAAGAAAATTACTTAATGATAATAAATATTATTATAATTATAATATTATATTATAAGAATATATTTAATCTATATTATATAATTATATGATTTTTTTTATCAGTTCAAAGTAGCTAGGGCTGCACCATTGTATTAACTATCAAGTATCAAAATTACATAGCAATAGGGGGTAATAAATTGTCACCTTGATCAAAACAGAGAACCTAGCTTCCTACCAAAACCACCAGGCAACCTTAATCAAAATGTTACCAAACCCTGCCTAACCCTAATAGACTAACCATTACATCTATGATTTTTATAAACAAAACACAAGGCAAAGCCCTAATTGAAACCCCACAATCCCCCAACAGAAAACACTGCACTCACAAACTCATGTTGCCCTTACCCTTGACCACTCCCAGTTGGCAGCTTCCTCCTCATCTGCGAGCCCTTCCTCCAAAATGAAGTCCTGGAGCCATGTTGTGCCATCCTCTGGTATCATTTCTAGAACTTGCTTGAGGAATCTGATTCCCCACTTTGCAGCTAAGTGGAACTGAGGTAGGGACTGTGGAGAAGCAGAGAAGACCAAAGGAAAATGCTCTGAAGGCTGACCTTGATGTCGAATGACATAGTAATCTCCTGGGAGCGGAATGCCTCTACCATCCTCATAATTGTGCAGGACGTCCTCTAATCCTCCCAGAAACCTCCCTTTGATGAGTTTTTTGCACAATTGCCTGGCCATTTCCTTGGATTCACTCGCCTCCAGCACAGACGCAAGGAACATGACCACCACGTCGATATGCACCCCGTACCTATGCTCAGCTCGCAAAAAGACATCTCCCAGAACCATCTTCATAGCGTGAATAATGAGCCTGTGCCTAGATTTGAAAATCAACCCTAGTCTTTTATCCATCACCTTTCCTAAAAATGCTAGTTGCCTGCTCGGGCATTCCAAAACAATAGGAGTGTCCATAACTACCGCCAAGCCTACCAATCCAAGAATGCAAAGGTTGCTTCCAAAGGAATGCCGCTAGCATCTAGCCTTACCTCCATTTAATGTGACCTCCAGCTCCATCCCTAAATTCACACACTTCTCATCATGAAAGGATACCACTCTACCTCCCTTTGCACAAAGAGTGTAATCATCGAGTTAAGTGACTATGCCACCTCTATTGGAAGTCTTCTCATCCTAAGCATAAAGTTCATTATGAGCCACTTGGTGATTTTGTTGTACCAACTACAATCTACTAAAAATGGTTAGAATTGTGATTATATTATTCATTAAAAAGGCATTGTTAAAACCATTTTCCTCTTGGTCGCTGTCACTCAACATTAGCATTGTGGTGTTTGTTTTAAGTAACAGGAATCATTTATACTTAAAAGTAATTTTCTAGCTATTAATTTTCATGATATTTTTACTTCTCAAATTTGTTGCTTCAAACAACTAAATTAATTTACATGTTTGTTTTGGGAATCTGTATAATTTCATTTTTATTTAGTCTTATGAAAACTTCGAATATTAGTTTTGAAAATTTTATAAAAGCATTTTTTAAAGATCATTCTTGAAATTGTTTTAAAAATTCTTCAAAAATTAACTCTTGTCAAATGTAAATTAAATTTATATTCTGAACATTCAAATTTTTTTGTGAAGCTTCAAAGAAATATCCTATGCTATATTTAAATAAATTTACATACAACTGTAGGAATCTATTGCTGAACCCAAAAACTTCAAGTTATAACTGCGGGAATCTATTGCTTAACCCAATAAAATTCAATAAGCAATAAATCATAATGAGTTCTTTCTATATATTGTATTTTTTCCAACTATACTTAACCCTAAAATAATTTTAACTTTGTTATAAAAGTTAAAAACAAACTCTATTACTAGCAAGAAATTTTATTTAAATCCATTTAATGGGAAATATTTATGTATCTGATAAAGAAGCTACAACTTTATATAAAGAAAGTGGTAGAATTGTATAACTAATTGAATAATTTAAAATTAATTATGCTTCCTCTTAAATTATGAAAGAAATAGAGGAAATAGAAAAATTGAAGTACACAAAACGACCATGCTTACAATCTAAGGACAACAATAGAGTTTCTATGGGAGCACAATAGAATTCCCATAAAATGGATATTATATAAATATGATCGCATCTATTGTTTACATCAGACACAACGTCAAATATTCACACATATGGACATCTATAGGGACATAAGAGAAAACCATCAATTATTAAATACTATGAGCTTATATGTAGGAAGACCTATATGCTCAAGGCATTGGCCTGGGAAGTTGAGAATCCCTCTGGCCAAGTTTCCTGAAAATGCTCTTATTTACAAAGTCCTTAGATTTCTTCATCATAAGTTCTGAGTTGTCCACTTTAGGGATTGTCTTCCTTTTCTTTTTATCAACAAGGACATTAGGGTAGTGCACCAGGTCCTAGGAGTTATATTCATGAGCATCTCGACTCCTCCTTGAACCTGCCATCCAAACAAATATTTTCAATGTTTGAGTGGTCTTTTTAAACTCTTCCCATATATCTCCATGCAACATTCATTAGATTCCTTCTTTGCATTCGAACATCAGGCATCATCAAGTAATTCCAAAGGAAATTTAAGTGCCAATTTTGCAATGTTAATTGGAAACTTGCATTTGCAGGGTACCATTGAAACAATTACAGATTTGAAATAGTAGTATATTTGGAACAATCCATTGAAAGGAAAAGCATTTAACACTTAATAAATAAATACAATTGAAAATAAGGAGGAATTTCATTATGTTTTCTGTTTGAATTTGAAAATAATAAATTATATTTCCAAATTTTAATTGTAAATTGATGAAACTCTATATTATCTTTCATATAGCAACAAAATTAACATGCCCAATTATTGACCCCTCTCCCTTAGCTGTAGTGCAAATCACCTTGATAATTGACCCCTTTCCCCTATCTCCAGTGCAAATCACCTTCATAAGTTCTTTGGTTTGTTTATACATCACTAAAATTGCAAATTACATGTTCATACATCTCCTTTTTCATTACATTTTGCATAATAATGACAGGGTAACTATCATCCAAAGAGTAACAGGGTATCATTACAACTTGAAGCCAAAAGAGAATTCCCCAGGTATTATTGCTTACATCATTTTTTTGTTCTTCGGGGAGGAAGAATGATATCCAATGAGCATATGCCTTGTCTAGAGAAGAGAGCACACAGTACAATGGTGTTTAGTTGCCTTTACTGTGAACAAAGCTAGTTAATTATAGTCCTTTCTAAAGACATTGTGTTAGGACCACTTGGGTTGGTTTTAGTATAAAATAATCCTCCTAAAAATATAGAATTTGCTAAGATTAACAACTTTTTTTTCTGTTTACTTGGGAGACTTTTGTGGTCAATAAAGAGCCAAAATACCGAGCATCATCTTTGTAGGGGAATGTTCAATGGATTTTACCATATACTCCTTTACTCAGGGATCTACTACTGGATATGCTCCAAAACCACATATTTTATACCTTGGTACAAACATTATATAGCCATTACCTATGAAAGCTCTAGACAAAGGAGAAGAAGTTGCAGGGAATGATTACAGGGAGATTCTCTTTTGGCAGATGACATTCAAGCTAATGGTTATGCCTGCCTTTGTTCTCTACCAAAGGAGAATTGCCCTGCTATCATTCTTTTTAATATAATGCAATATATCTAGTACCTGTAATACATAATGGTAAATATTGCATCTTTACATAAAAAAAACCTGTAAAAATTAGTACAGTAGAAAGGAACTGTAAATACTATACCTATATTGCGCCTCTAATAAATTGCACCTTAAAGCCAGAAAATTTACGATATGCCTAATATTTTTTAAGGAAACTTCAAAACAAAAAGTAGTATGTGAAATTTCTTTAAATTCTAAGGTTGGTTATTAAGGGGTTTTTGTTGATAACTACTGTTCCAAAAAAATTATGTCATAATTTTGAGCGATGCATGCAAAAAATTGAAAGATTTAATACTCAACATAGTTGGACAATACGATCAAATACTTGAGCTCTGGGGCCAACGGAGATCTATTGCCCAAGGTCTTATACTCAATCTTGGGAAGAGGAGTCTGAGCCAGACTGAGATTCTTGGATGTTGATCTTGAGTATTTAAATTGCACCTTAAAGCCAGAAAATTTAAATTGCACCTTAAAGCCAGAAAATTTACGATATGCCTAATATTTTTTAAGGAAACTTCAAAACAAAAAGTAGTATGTGAAATTTCTTTAAATTCTAAGGTTGGTTATTAAGGGGTTTTTGTTGATAACTACTGTTCCAAAAAAATTATGTCATAATTTTGAGCGATGCATGCAAAAAATTGAAAGATTTAATACTCAACATAGTTGGACAATACGATCAAATACTTGAGCTCTGGGGCCAACGGAGATCTATTGCCCAAGGTCTTATACTCAATCTTGGGAAGAGGAGTCTGAGCCAGACTGAGATTCTTGGATGTTGATCTTGAAGCTACCGAACACTTATTAGACCATTGGAAACCATATCTCCACTAAATATATCATTGTAGAATTCATCCCTAACATATCTTCTCCTAGTTTTTTTGAACAAAGGAACCTCAGACTGGAGGACCTGCGACCAAAACTATCAAGCAAGCAGCCTTAATCACTATGGAATGGTGATTTTGGAAGCCAATGACCTTGTGAATATTTGCATTGACCACAGCAAATGCCTGGAGATTATAATGTGGGCAACCTTGAACAAAGATCTGTAACTGGCGAAAGGATTCATGTCCAAGGCAAAGCCTAACTACCCACAACATTTAAACTTAAACTGCAATCTGAATGCTTTGGATAGTAGGGAAAGTATTCCCTCTATCCAAAACATTAAATAGTTTAAATTATTTTTAAATTGGTTATGACAGGTTGGGAGATGTCAATTTAAATCGGGAGAATAAAATAAAATAATGAATGAACAAGTTAAATAGTTTAATTGTCACTTGACATTAAATTGAATTAAATTATAATATTAATAATATTTCTGTTTCACTAAATTAAATTAATTATAAATCAATTCATTAGTATTTAATGTACTTTACTATTTTCAAGGAAGTTTAATTATTGCACTTTTCTATTAGTGTTGATAATTGATGCTCTCCATGTAACTATAGTCTTAAAATAATGCATGTTAAAAGAAAGAAAAATAAATAAATAACAAGTGCCACATAGTGGTGAGTACCTACCTTTGTAGTGTTGTAATAATAGTATGTGTTTTGTTGTGGATAGATGAGGTATGACATAACATTTTAGAGAGGAGGTGGGAAGAAGTTTGAAATGAATAGATTCTTATTAATATTATAATTATACTAAGTGGGTGATGTTATTAATATTATTATAATTATTAATAATAGTACTATTATATTATTATTATAATTATAATATATAAAAATATAATAAATAATTATAGTAACATTATTTTTTAAATAGTTAGAAATTAACAAGTAGGGTTAACCTTTTCAAATAAAACTTGTCTTGTACTTCTATCTAGCATGCTAATATATTTTTTTACAAAATATTAATAAATAAATGTATTTATACAAACTAAATTAATTTCTAACTATTTGGAAATGAATATTATTATAATTATATATTATGTCATTATATTAACTTTATGTTATACTCTATTATTATTAATTATAATAATATTAATAACATATTTATATTAATAATATTATAATAATATAAATGGGAAGGTTATTATGATAATAATAATATTAATTCTTTGTTTTCTTTTCCTATGAGATTCATCCTATGGCAAAACAAAGCCACAAATAAATATTATTTACTTTAGTCACAAAATAAACAAATTAAATAGTCCTCAATTTGTAAAAATGTAAATAATTAAACAAGAAGTTAAATAGTTAATATGATGTGCTTCTATACTTGAATTCTTAGCTCTCTATTCATAACAATTTGTTTTAAATAATCTTGTAATGTCAAAAAGATAACTAACTTTAAACCGTTTTGTTTTTACTCTTAAACATAGGTTAAAAAAATATTAGTGCAAATATTTTATTAACAATATTTGTTTTACTATAATATAACATAAATATAAATATATTATAAATATGTATAATCAACAATTTAATATAAATATTATTATTATTTTTTGATCATAGGGCTATGGTCCCTTTATATTAAACTTAACCAAAATATTAACAAAGTTTGGAGAACCAACACCAAAAAAACCAACACCATAACTGTTTTACAAGGTCATAGGAAAATCCTTGATGTCCACCTATCTACCACCATTATAGCCATTCATATTTATTTACATTTATTACATATATAATAAACTATATTTATTCATCTATAAAAACCAACTACCAACACATACAAAGCCCGACCTCAAGCATTACTATTTTCTGTGTAGTATGTCTCTAATATCTCCTGCATCCAGTTGTCTTCGACATCGAGCCCCGCTAGCTTCTTAAGGAAAGTGATGGAGCCCCGCTAGCTTCTTAAGGAAAGTGATGCCTTGTGCCGCTCAGCATTTGTGCCCAACAATCCTTTCCACACTAGCTTCCACCATGAAAGGCCACCATGTGACCTCATCCCCTACTGCATTTACCCTATGGAATTCCCCTAGAAGTGGGATGCCCAAACCATAATGAGCAAATCCCAAAACCTCCTTCCATCCCCCACAAAAATCTACCTCAACATAAGACTCCATCAACTTCTGTATCACTGACTTATCCTCATTCGCATCCAACATAACCGCTAAAAACATTGATGCCAAGTTTGAATTTACCCTATATCTATTCAAATTCACCATATATTCCTCCCTGAGAATCCATTTAATAGAGAATAAAATAATGCTGCTCTTTAGCTTGAATACCTGCTTCATCTGCTTGTCTATTATTTGCCCCAAAAAGGACATCTGCCTTTTGTTGCAGGCCAACCTAATCAGGGTGTCCATCGCTATCAGAGAGGATAGAACAATGTCAATCTCCACCCAACACCTTAGCCTTACCACCCAAACCAAGCCGTGGCTGATGAAATAGCCTCCCACATGCATCACACCACAGTAACAAGACAGATTGTTAGATTGATGAGCATGCGAAATCATTAGACTTTACCTCCCAAACTAAAGCATGCTATGAATTAATTGTTAAATTGGCAAGAGTGTCAGCCTCACCATTCCCCTCCCTATACATGTGGTTGACAACCACACTTCCAAAGCCCTCTATCAAATGCAAAGCCTCTCTTAATAAAATATTAAGTTTTCAATTTGAAATCTCCCCTTTCCTAACAACATTAACAACAATCAAGGAGTCACCTTTGATTTCCACCCTTGACACATTGAGCTGATTACATAAGTTGAGTTCCCTTCCAATTTTGAACCAAACAACCAGCACTAGACTCTCCAGGATTGCCCTTCGAAGCTCCATAAAAGTTTAGCTTGACCCATCATTTCGCTGGTGACATCCACCTAGTCTCCCTTCTTTTCCTAAGGGTGTCAACACCACCATCTCCATCTTGAGAACCTTATAGCCTTGCCATTTAAACACAACCCCTTTCACATTATTTGTTTAATATTAAAATAATATTATTAGTTTAATATTAAAATAATATTATTTGTTTAATTTAATTAAACAAGTTAATCTATTAGTATTGCTACCTCCTCACTTCATTCCATCCATACTTCCCTCTTGACCATATTTTTCTCCTCAATTTTAGTGTTTTTGTTTTACTCAAAATAGTATTTCTACAAAATTCATCCTTAAGAGGTCAAATTTTGAGCCAATCACAACACAGATAAATAATTTGTTAAAATTTTCTCATATAGACTTAGGAAAAATTAAAATTTGTTCAACATGAAAAATATTGTTTTGATTGGTTTACTCTAGATAGATTAATCACTAGATAAAAAAATTCATTGCAATGCAGGGACTAAAAACACAAAGAGATATCTTATTAGTACCTGCAACCATTACTATTGTAATGAGTTCACACTTATCTAGTTATTAATCTATTGATTGTAAACCAATCAAAAGATAGGATTATTGTACTTTTCCTATGTAACATGATAAATTTTTAACAAAAAATTATTAAAAAATGATTTATTTGTATTGTCATTGGCTGAAAAAAATGACCTTTGCTCGGAGAGTGCAACAAAAAGCTATAAATGCGGAGAGAATTTTGGTTTGAGAGGAGGATGTGGCAAGTAAACAAATTATTAACACAAATTTTGTCTCCCTCTAGTTAAGTCATGCCTAAATGGATGATGATAATTATGAGAGGGAAGAATCATCAATTTTTATGAATTTAATTTTTTGCTTCATTACGTATAAAAATTACTTTTTGTCAAAGGTACAAAGTTATAATATTAATAATACTATTAAAAATATAGGGTTCTACACATTTTATTTTCTGGAATTAGATTATTTTTGGGATTTCAATTTTATTTTAGTATTTCAATTTTATTTACTAAAAAGATAAAAATCTACATGAAAAATATTATGCCATGTTATTACATTTTTTATTTTATTCTTCAAACATACAATATTTTAATGCATTTTAAATTATCATAGTATTAATATTATTACATTTTAATATCTTAAGCAGACATTTCAAATCTCTATACGCTCAACTAGGGCTAGGGCTTTCCACATAATACAAATATGCAGGCTTTGTAAAGTTTAGTTTTATAGTTAAGGAAATATTTGTGTTATTTAATAGGCTTTGTAAAGTTTAGTTTCATAGCTAAGTAAATATTTTAGTGTTATTTTATTTTTACCAAATTAAATTATTTTTGAAATTTCAATTTTATTTACCCAAGACATTTCAAAACAAGTTCACATAAATTTTTCTTTATAAATTTAGTTCTGTAAATATAATAGTTACAAATTTGAAATGACAAACAATTCTTTATCTTTAGAAAAAATTATTACTAAACCACAATATTAGATTAATTAAAATAATTAAAATCATGTTCTCTAAAAGTACCTACTATTATTATTTAAACAAAAAATTAAGTGACTAAGATAAAATACTGTAGTGATCTAAATATGAATATGTTATTGTTATTATATTGTGTAATTATTCTTTAAACTTACAATATTTTAATGTATTTTAAATTGTAATAGTATTCAATATTATTATATTTTAATAGCTTAGGTAGACATTTCAAATCTATCCACACCTAATTAGGGTTAGGGTTCTACACATTTTATTTTATGAAATTAGATTATTTTTGGGATTTCAATTTTATTTATTCAAGAGTTAAAAATCTAGGATTTCAATTTTATTTAGTCAAAAGTTAAAAATCTACCGAAAAATATTTCACCATGTTATTACATTTTTGATTTTATTCTTCAAACTTACAATATTTTAATGTAAGGAAATGATTTAGTCCTATTTTATTTTTATCAAATTAGATTATTTTTGAGATTTCAATTTTATTTACCCAATACATTTCAACACTCTTCAAAAATTAATTTTCAATTATTGGAATACAATTTGTTTATACAACCAATAGCTAATCAACAAAAAAATTACAACTAAACAAATACTATATAAAACCAATAGCTAATCAACAAAAAAAATTACAACTAAACAAATACTATAATAACAACACTACAAGGCAGGTATTGGACACTACGTGGCACTTGTTTTATTTTACTTTAGAACTATTTTATTTACTATGGACACAAATTTTAATTTACTTAAAATCAAACCATCTTCTTTACACTTAAAATCAAATCCTCTACTAAAATCAAATGCTTTAATATTTTATTTATTCTTACTATCCTTTTTTTATCTCAACCTTCAATTTATTAAAAATCATTTTATATTTCACATGGGTAAATTTAAATTTATTAAAAATCATTTTAATATTTCTCACGAGCAAACTTTAATTGGATAGAAAGAGACTAAATGAATTTCTTGCAAACGTTGAGCACGATCAAATCAATGGGTTAAAAGATTAAAAATAACTCTTATGTAACTGAAAATGACTCTTCAAATACAAATACAAATAAAATTAAAGTGTAAATAAAATAAAATAAAATAATTCTTAAATAGTTTTACAGTAAAATAAAATAACTCTTAAATAAATAAAATAATTCAAGATTGATATATCTCTACATTTTTTAAATAAGTGTATTTAAGATATCTATAATAGTAAATAAATAAAAACACTCAATAATGGGTTGGATTGATGGTGGCAAGTACTGAGTAATTGTGAGGGTGGCATGTTATGCTGTGAGATGGCTTTGTATTCGTATTTATTGAAGGAGAGAATGGAAAGGGCATGTTTGTTCATTTTATGCGTTGGTTCTTGAGTTCTTTGGCTCTCTTTTATGGTGTATGCTACAGGTGTGAGACATCTGGGTGGGAGGATGTGAGGTGGCACTTGGGGGAAGGAGAAAGTAGAGGTCAAGACTCCTAAGCAACATATAAGTGAAGAGGCTATGGTGGATTTTATGGCATTTACAAATAAGGAAATCTCAGACCCAACTCTCTCCTTGTGGATGATTAGAATTTGGGAATTGGCAAAAAAACATGGATGGATCTCTTGGTGTTTGCATTCATTCAACGATGGCTAAAATTTTGTTAGATCCTGGGTACACACGAGGAAGGTGGGATACATTTGATGTTGCACAATCCCTCTCCTACGCTTAAATGATGTTGATGATTGCCAGTTCTTACCTGCTTCACGATGACATAGGTGATGTGGTGCATCAGGCTAAGGTCCATTTTGATTGCTTCCTGGAACATCTCCATGGTATTAAGTGATGCCAGATATTGATGCAAAGGGAAAACTCTCTCCGTTGCAGCAACATTCAAAAACACAAAAACACCTCTCTGCTCTCAATCCAAACTTACACACACAATATAAAGAACACTAGGTTTATTGAATTTTGAATTCAAAAGATTACAAGATCATTGTCGAACATCCCCTCTTAACATACAAGCTTTCTACTCAACACAATCAGGTTATGCTCATCATAATAATTGTTCACGGCTACCATGAACCTGTAGATATTTTCTTTGAAGCGCATCCACAAATTCTCTCTCTCTCTCTCTCTAGCAACATCTACTCCTTTCTCTACTCCCTCCCATCTTGACCACACCTACACACATTTTCTACTCTACGCAATGACATGTTATGTCTTTCCTTCTTGAGGTCAACTCTTGCACAATTCTGTATGTTTCCAACACTCTACCGATGTCTCTCTTCTTTCTTCATGGGCTGACACCCCATACTTTTACACCTTGGATTACATAAGAAATTCAAAGCTTTAATTTGAATTCCTTTCATATTCTGATCTCTTCATATCCTCGTGGTGCCTCATCTTCTGCAACATGGCGCTCCAACTTCCCAATCTATACTATTGCCCAAATGAATTTGATATGCCTCTAACATAGGTGTTCAACCTGCTCCTCTCTATCTTCTTCAGTACTGCAAAAAGATTCATTTAATTTGTCTCAAAGGGGTGTTTCAAATCTTCCCTATCTCGACGTTCAACGTTGTCAAGATAACAACATTTTTATTAGCCTCATATCAGGCATTTTCTTTCTAAATTGGGCGCTCCATTTCTTGCTTTTCAGTGCTATCTCCCCCCAAATAAAAAGAATATACAAAAATGATTATATATGCCTCAAATAAGGCATAGGGAATCTCCTTTCATTATGGCGCTGCTTTCTTTCCATTTTCTAGTTATTAATTCCGCCTTAAAATCAATTAAACCATCCTAATGATAGGTGCCTTATATTCCTTTTATACTAGTTATTTCTATTTTCACATGAGGCATTAAAACCTTTATAAAATATGGTGCCTTCACCTTCACTTTGATAAATATTTTACAAATATGCTGCTTTTTAAAACCTTTGAAATAATGAAAATAACCTTTTTATCAATAATGGAGATTACATTTAATTTCACCGTGAATGTTATTCTGGATCGACACCAAAATTATCTCCATGGCTACACATCTGACTGAACAATTACTAATGGGGATTCTTGAAGCACAATAATAATTTTGTAAATCAAAATTTTATGTGACATATAACTGTGTCAAAATTGAAAAAAAAAGTCAAAACCAAAATATCATCTTTTTGGTTGCCTGGGATGCTCCTATATCAGATATGTCTCCAGCAGGCAGTGGAGGTGATTTCTCTATAGCTGTGTTATCCAATATTTCATCTTTGGTTGCTCATTGGAAATCTAGATGAAATTTAAACTAAGTCCTTGTGTCTCTTTCTGTTCATTCACTTCCCATTTTTCTAAGTTCAAGAGACCCTAGACTTCTTCATCGGTAGCTTTATGCCTTTGCAAACTTAATTGGTAGTTTTCTTCTTTTCTCAAGCTTGGTAGTTTTCTTCTTTTCTCAAGCTTACCAATGGAGCGATTTTCCCTTGTAGTTTGTTTCCTATTGGTGGGTCTTACCAATTGATAACTTAAACTTCTCTCAAAGTTCCCTTTATCGGCCCAGTTTATGTTTTGTGAACCTTGTGCCTTTTTGATAAGTTTGTTTTTGTTCTCAAGTTGGGCTCCTCGCCGACTGAGAAAGGTTTAAGTGAAAGAAAAATTTGGTGTAAACATCGAGTTCATAAGTTCTTTGTTTTGTCGGTTCAGTGAAAGGCAATAAGGTTGTCAAAAGGAAAATTGGTGGTTATTCATTTTCTATAGAATTTGAGTTTGCCGATCAGGTGATTCATTGACAAAGGAACTTGCTGATAGAAATAAAAGCTTGCACACATCACCGCTACTCCTAGTTGGTGAATCTTTCAGTTCACCGATTTTGATTTGGTAAAGGTGATTTTAATTTGGTAAAGGTCAACATTTGTTTAAACCTTACAAATAGGAAACTGTAGGATTGTGATCAGTTCAAGTCGAGTAGGGTGGGTGAACTAAGTTCATGCGTTCATACAACGCTATTTAAAAACAAATCCTTTGGCCAAGGTGATGCATGATCCTCAAGTGCATTGAATGTTCACTGTGACTGGATGGCGTTTCTTGTGGAGAGTCGTGCATGACTAGAGGGTATCTAGGGATCTGCATGATAACAAGACACATAAATTACAACACCAGAGCTTAGATGGAAAACACTGAGGGTTATCCTAAGTCTATCCTCTTGAGTTGGGTAGGGCCACTTCCGGTTAGGAAGGAGTGCGGGAGACCGACGGTCTGTGGTTGGAGGTTAAGCTCCTTGAAGATACTTTCTCTTCCAAATATTGAGGATTGCCGAGTCTTGAATGTGATGGGTCGACAATCGAGATGCATGATAATGGTATGTTTCCAATATTGTTTTTGTTTCAAGAAAATTTCAAATTGTGAGAAAACAAAATGTTTATTGTATATCATTTCTTTCAGCTTTGTGAAAAATGAAATCATGTTTATTGATAAAGTAAAAAATGTTATACTTGATAGTAGTTAAGTTCTTTTGTATTTGATTACATAGAAAAAAAAATTTACATATGTTAAAACCTAGTTCTTCTAGTTAAATCAAATATGGATGTTACATATGGTATCAGAGCTAACCAGGTTCAGCACTAGGGCTGATGAGTCCACTAACCTGATTAGGAAATCAACATTATGCGGGTAGCTAATGATTTGATTTACTGTGCCAGGATGGTACGCATCAAGAAAACTGCAAGAAAATCCTTCGCAAGTAAGGAACGTTATCTGCAAGCTAAGCAGAAATGGCTTGCGATGATCAAGACCATTGAGAAAACTAATGACGAAAATGACATTTGGCTTGATGATGTGGAAACCTTAGCCAATGCATTGTCACAACTTAAACGAATGAGGAGAGAACTCCTAGAGGTAGCAACGACGACAGCTTGAATCATGATCAACTGCTGCCCCATTATTGTACCTAATAGTGTACCTGTTAGTGTACCTATTAGTATACCTATGAGTGTACCTATTAGTATACCAATGATCACTAGGGATCCTTGTGTAGCACCTAGAGCTGAGATCATTGAGCTATCTTCTGATAGTGAGTCTGAGGGGTATACACCTCGTGATTATGTGTTGGACAATGAATCCGAAGGTTACACTCCACTAGATAATACTGAGTAAAAAACATGAGATATGTCTATCTCTAATTGATGTTGGAACAATTTTGCAAATTGAATAAAGACAAAATTTTGGTTTGAGAACAATTATGATTATGATCAATTGTTGTTTTCTTTTGATGATATATAATATGATAAGCATAAAACTGATTAGTATATGTTTAATTAGGTGAGAAACTAAACTATCATGGACCAATCAGAGTTTAATGAGGGGGAGGATCGGGAAGGTCATAACTCTCGGGAAAACTCCACTGACAAGTTGGATAGGATTCTAAATATGCTTACTAAAACCAAGGAAAGGTTGAACAAACTGGAAAAGAAAATGGATGAAACTGGCAACACAGAGGGTGAAAATGAGAACTCACATTATACAAGCAAAAGTAAACATTGGGAAAATGGCACGTCAAGTGAAAATCCTGATGATAGTAAAGTTCAAAGAAAAACCAAAGATAAACTTGCAATAGAGTTATCTAAGGATATGAAGAAGGTTAACCCTCCTAAGTTTGATGGAATGAAAACCGGAGATGGAGAAATATTTTGAGATCATAAATTACTCTAAGGTTACTAAAGCAGTGTGGGGAGCATATCAGCTTTCTAGGGAAGCGTCCACTTGGTGGATGAATAAGAAAATGGAGCTGGAATTAAGTCCCTTGAAGGTGACATGGAATGAGTTCATGGAACTATTCTGAAAATGGTGGTTACCTCAGTTATATTTTGATCAGAAGTTAACAAATTTCCAAAACCTCAGACAAGGTGAACTATCTGTGGTCGAGTATGCAGAAAAATTCACTAGACTACTAAAGTATGTTCCTCAATACCAAAAGGATGAAAGATTTTGAATTAGAAAATTCATCATGGGACTCAATCCTCAGATTGGCGGTGAGGTGGAGGTGCATGGTCCAAGCACAATGGATCAAGTATATGAGAAGGCAATTAAGCAGGAGCAGAAGATCAAATCTATCTCTGCTTACCGTGATAAGAAACGTAAGAAGTTTGATAAGCACTAAAATGATCAGTCTTATAAAAGGAAGAATGAGAAGGGATATGGAAACAGGAGGTTTTATAAGGGAAATCGAAAGAATCAAGGGGGATTTGGCAATGAGCGAAGAGGTGAAGATTATAAGAGAAATGTTAATTTTAAGAAGAATGATGATTCTACAAGTAGGCCATCTGAAAAGTGAGGACCTATAGGAGGATGCTTTTCTTGTGGAGGAGACCATTATGCCAACCGTTGCCCTAACAAGAAGTAGAATGGGAAGCCTAGGAACACGGAACTTCCTTCGCAATAGGAAGCATTTCAGCAAAGGATTCATGCCACTCTTGACAATCGACAAGCGGAGTATCAGATCACCCCTATTGAGATGACAGGTACCTTATTTGGAGTTCCTGTTTCTATTCTATTTGATACTGGTGCAACAGAAAATTTTGTGTCACCTAGAGTCTTAAGTAAATTTTCTAGAAAAGCTAGCTTTATGTCAAACCCATGGACAGTTGAGTATGCAAATAACTCAAAGGCTCAGGTAGAGAAATGTTTGTTCGAAGCTAAGATTGATGTTTCTAACTTCACCACTGAGGCAAATTTATATGTAGCGCCTTTAGGGTCCTACGATGTTATCTTAGGAATGAATTGGTTGTGGAAACATCGAGCCAAGGTAGATTGTTTTCATAAAACCATTGAGTGTCTAGATGAAGAGGGCAATTCAGTAAATCTTCAAGGAATTCAAAGGGAAATAAGGATTAGATCCATTTCTTCAAAACAAGTAAAACGGGCTAGGCGAAAGGGATGTCAACTTTTTTGCAGTCAAAATGGACCTAGTAGAGGAAACCTTGGAGAAGCAAACATTTGAGGAAAAATATCCATGTCTTTGCAATTTCAGGGATGTATTTCCTGAGGAGCTACCAGGCTTGCCTCCAAAAAGAACATTTGACTTTGGCATAGATATTAAACTAGGATCGGAGCCAATCTCTAAAGCTCTGTATCGTATGACTACCACTGAACTTATGGAATTAAAAGCTCAGTTGTAGGAGCTATTGTCTAAGAATCTAATTAGGCCAAGTGTATCACCATGGGGAGCCTCGGTTATATTTGTCAAAAAGAAAGATGGAACTCTAAGGCTGTGTATAGATTATAGGATGCTTAACAAGGCAACAATAAAGAACAAGTATCCCTTGCCACGTATTGATGATTTATTTGACCAAATGCATGGTGCATCAGTCTTTTCTAAGATAGATCTGAGATCTGGATACCATCAGTTAAGGTTGAAAGATGAAGATATTCCCAAGATAGCATTTAGAATGAGATATGGTCATTATGAGTTCACGGTGTTGCCGTTTGGATTGACCAATGCACCGGCTGCTTTCATGAATCTCATGAATAGTGTTTTCAGAGATTGTCTTGATAAGTTTGTGCTAGTTTTCATTGATGATATTCTGATTTATTCCAAAAATGAAGAGGAGCATAGACAACATCTTCAAATAGTCTTGCAACGATTAAGGGAACACAAATTGTATGTGAAACTCTCAAAGTGCACCTTCTTTCAGAAAGAAGTGCAGTATTTGGGGCATATAATATCAGCCGATGGGATATCAGTTGATTTGGCCAAAATAAAAGCTATTATGGAATGGCCTGAACCTTCCAATGTGTCAGAGGTATGAAGCTTCATGGGATTGGTAGGGTATTATAGGAAATTTGTGTTGAATTTCTCAAACATTGCTAGCCCAATTACCTCCTTGCAGAGAAAAGGAAAAAGGTTTGTTTGGACGGAAGACTATCAAAAGGCTTTTGACTTGTTAAAAGAAAAATTAACAACCGCTCCAATTCTAAAAGTTCCTGATCCTGAGGGAGATTTTGAGGTTATCACTGATGCCTCGGGGGAAGGATTAGGAGGTGTGCTTATGTAAGATGGTAGGGTAGTAGTCTATGAGTCAAGGAAGTTGAAGAACTATGAGCAGAACTACGCTCCTCATGACTTAGAAATGGCAGCAGTGATTCACGCCCTTCAGATGTGGCAACATTATTTGTTGGGAAGGACTTTTATACTAAAATCTGATCATCAAAGTCTTCGCTACATATTTACACAACCTAATCTCAATGCAAGGCAAAGGAGATGGTTGGAATTAATATTAGATTATGACTTTGAGATTTCTTATATCAAAGGCAAGGAAAACTGAGTAGCTGATGCCTTAAGCAGAAGAAGGCACATAGCCTCTATAATCTCCATACATGCTAACTTTAAAGATTTAGTAATGCAAAACTTATCTGGAGATGAGTATTATGAGCAAGTGAAACAAGCTCTACACTTAAACCCTAAGGACCCAAGATATGACGGATTCAATTTTGAATCAAATGGATTGATGAGATTCAAGGGAAGAATCTACATTCCTGATTCAGTAGAACTTAGAAACCTTGTGTGGAAGGAAGTTCATTGTGCTCCTTACTCTGGACACCCTGGTGTAACAAAACTGTTAGCGGATGTCAAGCCACTATATTTCTGGAAGGGAATGAAAAGCGATGCTGCAAGGTTTGTAGCTAGTTGTCTGGAGTGTCAGAGAGTTAAGGTGGAACACCAACATCCTGCTAGATTGTTATACCCGCATGATATTCCAGAATGGAAATGGCAAGTTGTTAGTATGGATTTTGTCCAGGGGTTACCAATGTCTAAGAATAGGCATGATGCAATATTGGTTGTTGTGGATAAACTAACCAAGGTCGCACATTTCATACTGGGAAATTTGACGGATGGAGCTCATCTTTTGGCTCAGAAATTTGTGCAAGAAATTTTTAGATTGCATGGTCTACCTGAAAAGATTATATCTGATAGAGATGCTCAGATAACTTCACGGTTTTGGCAAACCTTATTTTTTGCATTAGGGACTAAACTGAATGTGAGTACTGCGTATCACCCTGAAACTGATGGACAAACAGAAAGAGTGAATCAGGTATTAGAAGACCTCTTGAGAATGTATTGCATGGATCAACAATACAGATGGGAGGAATATCTACCTCTTGTCAAATTTGCCTATAACAACTGCTATCATTCTTCCATTAAGATGGCACCATTTGAAGCATTATATGGAAGGAAATGCAGAACTCCTATAAACTGGGATAAGCTGGAAGATAAGATAAGCATTGGACCTGAAATGCTTGCTGATATGGAAGAAAAAGTAAAAATGATTAGGAAGAGGTTGGCAGAAGCCAATGACAGGCAAAAGAGTTATACAGATCGCAAATGAGTGCCTAGACATTTCTCTGTTGGCAAGAAAGTGCTTTTGCGAGTGAAACCCCAAAAGAGTTCTATAAAATTTGATAAATCATCGAAATTGGCTCCTCGTTATGTCAGACCTTTCAAAGTTCTTGAGATTATCAAACCAGTTGCCTACAAAGTTGCTCTACCTCCAGCCTTGTCCAAGATGCATAATGTTTTTCATGTTTCATATTTAAAGAAGTATTTTGTAGGTAATAACCACATCCTTAACTGGAATTCCTTACAGATGCAAGAACCCGGGGTGGTTGTGATCGAGCCACTCAAGGTGCTCGAATTGCGTAAACTTCATTTACGTAATCAAGAAGTTTTGCAATGCAAAATTCAGTGGAACCAATATGGCGAGGATAGCACCACTTGGGAAGACTATAAAGACATTTACCAAAGATTTCCTAAACTTTTCAAAGACATTAATGTTGAGCTATAAAAAGTTTGTTTTAAGTTTAATTTTTGCTTGATAAACTTAATCATCGGGGACGATGATTTTTAAAGGGGAAGGATATGTTACATCCCTCTTTTTGGAATTGATTATGCTATTTACTTTTCTTGCAAATTTTAGTTATATAATATGTTGTGGACGACATGGAAACTGGTGATATATTTAGACAAAGTTAGTTCTATGAAATTTTGGAATCTATTGATTATGATCAATGTGATATTGTAGACTAAAATGTCTTTTTGTTAAGAGAAATGATGTTTGGATATATTATGCTTTGAATTGGAATATAGGTGCTTTGACCACAAAATTGTATGTGAAACTGTCGTTGCAGGAATAGGTGGACCATGTTTGATAGGAAGAGAAAGTATCTTTGAGAGAGAGTATAGACTCTGGAAATTAACCATGGGTGTTTGTTACTGAAAATGCCAAACAGGTAGATAAACCTTGAAGCCCTCAATTTAGTCATGTTTTCAATTGGGATAGTTTAAGACTAGATGTCGACGTCTAAAGATAAGGTTGAACACCCTTTTCGTAAGTCATCATATAGAATTTTGGAATCGACGTTGTTGTCGCAAGTCCACCAAAATGAGTCATCTTATATAGATGATTATTATTTTGTTTGTAGGTAAATAGATGAACCTATTTGTGGTGGATTTGTGGATCACGTCTCGTGTCGAAAGATGCGAGAAGTCATTTTGTGCGTCAAACGATTTAGAAACCTTGTTTTGCGTTACGCCCAATCCGTCGTGATTGTCGTAAAAACGCGTTAATCATGTGTTGTGAATTTATTCCCTTTTGAAAATCGATGGAAGTTGAATGTGAAATCGATATATGCTATAACTGTTTTGGTTGTCATTTGGAAGGATATTCCAAAATCGCTTTAGTCATAATTTGGTTAATGGGAGGTATTTTCATCAGTTTGCTTGATGTCGGTTTTCTCATCGAGTCAAGTTGGTTTACGCCCAAGCTCTATCATTTTGGACGTCATCCTTTGTGAATACGTCTTTTTCTTTCGAGTTTATGACTTGAGTTATCTTAAATCAAACCCATACTTTCTTACTTTAGTCGGTTTTGATTCTTTACCTCTTTTTCGACCTTGGAGTCACCTTGTGCATTTATTAGTTATCACCTTGTAAGAGTTTCATTCCTCTAGCAGTGTTAGGTTGCATTTTTTTAAGGTTAGAAAGTCTTCTTGTGGAGGAAATGGACGAGGTTGTTATGCCACGTCACCATTTAGAAACCTCCATCTTGATTGTGGCTGCTGCAAGTGAGGAATCAGGTAGCTACAGTTATGTCGACCCCTTGTGTATAGGCATGTGACGGCTGTGGTTTGAATGCTCTATCTTCCATCACCATGGGTGGATGGGTAGGAAGTTGTGCGGTTGAGAATAAAGTGGAACGGGGAGCAAAATGCCATTTACTCCATCGTTGAGGGATGTTGTGGTTGAGAAAATTGAAAAACGACAAGTTAAATGGGAGATACTCCATTGTCGTGGGGCAGAGAGAGGATGGTTAGTTCTTAGCTGTTGTTTAGAAACTAAAAACTGTAGAGAAAGACCATTTTATCTGCTTCACTGTGCACGACTAGGAGAGTAGTGAGGGTTTTAGAAACCGTAGAGGGGGAGCATTGATCTGTTTCGCTATGCATAGTAGGAAGAGTAGTGAGTGTATTAGAAACTGAAAACCAGAGGAAGCACGTCTTATTTGAAGAGGACATGGATAGGGTGTGCAGAGAGTCAAGAGTCTGAGAAAGGAAGCCTGCGAAGGACGCCAAGAGTTTGGTGAGAACGAGCTTGCAACTGCAGTCTTCAAACTCCATCGACAGGTTCCATTTTCTCTTCTTCGTAGTCTAAGATCATTATTGATGTCCCTTCTCTACAATGTTAGTGTAATGAGCTTACAATGAATAGGATACAATAATGATATTTTCTTACTGCAAGTTTTGTGTGAGGATATTTACATTGATTAAGTATCATTGTTGCCTTCTTAAGAGTTCGAACTCATGACTGCCTTCACAGAAATAGTAACATTGTATATCATGAAAGAAACAATAATGATAGTAGAACACAGTCTTCAAATGTATACACACCTATGAATGATCAATGCATGATGCAAAATGTAAACTATATTCTACAAGCGGTCGGCAATGACGTATGTTTAGAGAGGTTCCTTTATGACTGTATTATCAACTTAAAACTGTCTTGTGTGCACTTGAAACTATAGTTTCATAGTGAGAAACCACATTGCACCATGTGCATGCTGTGTAGGAGTTTAAAACCTCAGATTTAATGCATGTTTTGACGTAGACTTTAGTTTGTTTGACAGCCGGAGATGTAGTTGTAACTGGTTGTGGTGTCAGGAGTTAAAAACTAGAGGAAGACGAGGATTCAAAACATCTCTTGGTTCAAATAGATAAAGATTCTGAAAACAAGACATGGAACATCGACAAATGTAACTAGCTAGTGTCTTATTCGTTTTATACCTTTAGTTAGAGGTCAACAATGTGTTTGGTCATCTCTAGTGTTGTAAGATAGATTCCAAATCCTTTATTATCTTATTTTACGACTCTTATCTCATTGAACCATGTGAAATCAATTGACTTGGAAGGAGGAGTAGAGTTAAAGTATTTATATTGGTCAGAAAACCGTCATGATTTTGTAATGGAAAGATAAGGGTAGGAAACCTGCATTTTGAGTCTAAATTAAGTTGCATGCGATGATTTTTGTGTCGCTATTACCTTGTAGACCCTTATGAGTCTAAAACTTTAAATTCTGGGCTTACGGGAAATTGTGTTATATACTTGAGTATGTTGTATAAACATATGGGAACCAAATAGCCAAGTTTGAAACCACTTAGGAGTGGGTGTTATTAAATGATGTTTTATATGAATATGGGTTTATAAATCCATAAACTCAGGAATAGAGTAAACATTTGCGCCATGTGCTATTGCATGAGAAAATCCAAATACCTTGAGGTCATCGAGGTCAACATTTGTTTAAACCTTACAAATAGGAAACTGTAGGATTGTGATCAGTTCAAGTCAAGTAGGGTGGGTGAACTAAGTTCATGCGTTCATACAACACTATTTAAAAATAAATCCTTTGGCCAAGGTGATGCATGATCCTCAAGTGCATTGAATGTTCATTGTGACTAGATGGCATTTCTTGTGGAGAGTCATGCATGACTAGAGGGTATCTAGGGATCTGCATGATAACAAGACACGTAAGTTACAACACCAGAGCTCAGATGGCAAACACTGAGGGTTATCCTAAGTCTATCCTCTTGAGTATGGTAGGGCCACTTCCAGTTAGGAAGGAGTGTGAGAGACCGACGATCTATGGTTGGAGGTTAAGCTCCTTGAAGATACTTTCTCTTCCAAATATAAAGGATTGCCGAGTCTTGAATGTGATGGGTCGACAATCGAGATGCATGATAATGGTATGTTTCCAATATTGTTTTTGTTTCAAGAAAATTTCAAATTGTGAGAAAACAAAATGTTTATTGTATATCATTTCTTTCAGCTTTGTGAAAAATGAAATCATGTTTATTGATAATGTGAAAAATGTTATACTTGATAGTAGTTAAGTTCTTTTGTATTTGATTACATAGAAATTTTTTTTTACATATGTTAAAACCTAGTTCTTCTAGTTAAATCGGATATGGATGTTACACCTTGCTTGTGTAAAAAATCATCATACAGAGTCCTAGGAAATTAGGTCTTTTTATGGGTCTCTAATTGCCAGATTGGATACTGAATCATTGAATCATGTCCTTAAGTTACTAGTAAGGGATGGATTTGCACATATGTCTACACAAACTAGGTGGAATTATTACTTATAAAACAAAGATTGGTACTTGGCAACCATTGCCAAACATTGGCTCAAAAATGAGAAGAAAGGCAAATCCCAAGTCGCTAAAAACTTACTAAGGGCTCATTTTAAAGAAGACATATTAAAGACATGATTACATTATTACACAGATGATGATTCTAGCTCTTTTGAGAGATGGATGTGTTAATTCATATTGGTGATTTGTAGTGAGTCACAATACGTGGACTGGGCTAAGCTAATTGAAGTGATCATATGGATGACCATCTTGTGAACTTTTATAAGAAGAATAGTTTCCACATGTGTTCTTATCCATTATATACTATAGTGAGTAATCAAGTGGTGTGGCTTGGGTTAAGAACTCATGAAACCTTTTCTAATGACACCCAAGTGTATGACTATTATCCATAGTTACAATAAGAATAGGAAGTAAAGAATACAGACGTGTGAATGATGCCTTTTTAATGTTTAATGTGAGAAGAATTGATGGTAACCCAAGGGTAAGAATATCTCATAAAGCAACAAGTTTGTTATGCAATTTGGAAGTTTCTTTATCCAATTTAATAGGTTTACCTATGTGAGGATTGGTGGCTTTGAGAATGCTCCATAGAAATTTCCTAGATATGCCAGTGATTTGATTATCTTCTTGGAAGTGTGCAGACAAATGGCCCACGTAAGTGTTAGTGATTGTTTTGATGCAATCATAACAATAAGTTAAAATTCACATAAAATGAACTGAAACTATACTTGAAAGATAAGAAGGAATCATTTAAGATTCAACTAATCCCAAGTCTACAATAGTTCAGTTGGTCAATGTGAAGCTGTAATGTTCGAGGGGCCTTACGTAGTTTAGAGTTTTTTTGTGGTTTACTGGACTAAGATTATGCAAAAGATTATGAGATATGTCAATGCTTTTCATTCCTTTGCATAAAAGTGTTACTGTGATGCAAGTTTTAGATGGTTTTCTTGAATTATTGTAGCTTTCTCCTTTATACTTATGAAAACTGTCTACCTTAAACTCTGTTATGCATACCTCTTCAAATTTGAGACAATTTCCTTTTGATTTCTACGTTTTCAGCTAAATATTTCAGATGGGTTGGGAAAAGTTAGAAAGATCTAATCTACACCTCATTTACTCTACCGAAGGATCTAATTATTCTGTTATGCACTATGTAAATACTACAGTAATTTGATCAAATCCATAGTAAAAACCTTAAATGCAAGTTCTGAGCATTTTCACAAACATACATTTAAAATTGCAAGCTCTCAAAGATAATATTTCAAAACACAAAGAAGAGTAGGAGAACACTCAGAAGATAGATGCAGAACTCCAGATTCTATTGTATTAGAAACAAATAGTCATACATGATTTACAATGTAGGAATGACTCTTAGTTTCATTGATCAAACTACAGAGAACTTACAAGCTTTACAGATATAGTAAGGAAGCCAGGCATTCCACGCACACCTTACTGCAAACAAACAAGTGACCTCCTTCTTCTACTTCTAAACTAAACTAAGCTAACTTGCTGTGTGCTTCTAAAAATCCCTCTTGTAAAGTATTACAGTGTAGAGAGGCACAATATAAAGACTTTCTGATTGTCCTTACTATAGCAAAAAAACCCTAACTAAACCCCTGGTTCAAACCCCCTGGTTACAGCAATAAATACAGATGAACCAGTCCCTCAAAAATATCTTTGAGCAGTGTCAAATCTGGGCGAAATATTGCCCTTTCTGAGAAGCTCTGGTAGCTCAGCAATAACTTCTGTTTGTCTGTTGTAGTAATACTCCCAGCTGCAACCATGTCCTCCATTTGAATGGCCTTGACTTCTTTGCACTTCGCCTTTACTTCTTGCTCCTGAGATCAGATTTTCTTCTTCCATGATGTCGCTGTGATCAAGTTCCAGCTGCTTCCTCAACTGCAAGCCTGCAAGACAAGACAAGCAATAAGTATCAAATTTATCAAATGAACAGTAGGAAACTAAAATATCTCTTTAAATTAGGGTGACTGTGCAAAAATATGGAAATCTGGCTCAGAAAACCCTCAAAATGCGCTCAAAATGCATACAGATTGCCCAAAACCAAACGAGTCAACCATCGCTGACAAGAAAAATGCCACGGGCGCCAAAAATGTGTTTTAAAATTCCCACCGCTTCGTCCATTCCCGCCCATCGGCGTGATAATCACCATCGACGCGTCTAAAAATTGCTTGGGTGATATTCGTTATTTGGCCGATGGCCTTTCTCGTTATTTCCTCCTTATTTCTTTCCATCGGCATAAGTCTGTACTATCGGCGAGCCTCAAAATTCCTTCGCCGATCATTCTCTTCCATCGCTTCGTTATTTCTTCCTTGCTCTCCATCGGTGAGACGTTCGCCATCGGCAAACTCTAAATCCTCTTCGCCGATCCTCATCGTTAGGCCGATGGCCCCCTTTGCTTTGTTCCATCGGCGAGAGATTCACCTATCGGCAAGCTCCTTATTTCTTTCGCCGATGCCTCTTGTTTCATCGATGGCCCAGCTTACCTGCTCATCGCCTTCATCGGCGTGAGACCTACTTATCGGCGAGCTCCAAAATTCCTTCGCCGATCACTATTGTTTGGTTGACGGCCCTTCGGCTTGTATTTCTTTTTTATCGGCATGAGAATCGCCATCGGCGAACTCACAAATTTCTTCGCCAATTTTCACTGTTTCATCGATGTCATTCGTCAGTGAGACTCTTACCGACAACCCTTCATATCATCCACCTTACTTCCATTGCCCTGACCTTGCCCATCGGCAAAGGTCCAAATGCTCGCACTGATCTATATTGCTTGACCGATGACCTCCCATCGACGAGAGATTATACCATCGGCGGGCGTTAAACTTCTTCCGTCGATGACTTACCTTATACCAATGCTCTTTCGTTGTTCTCCATCGGCGTGAGATCGCCCATCGGCGACTCACAAACTCCTCCTTCTGATGGCATTACCTCGGCAGATGGCCTTTATCGGCATAAGTGCTACCGATATCGCCCCCCCATGCTCTATCGGCGAGAGCCTCTTATATCGGTGAAGGCTAGAAAAACTTGGCCGATGACTTACCTTATACCAATAGCCCTTGGCTATCGGCGAGACCATACCCTTCCGTACGATGAATTCAAACTCGGCCGATGCTCTATGTTACGCTGATGGCATTCGTTTTATATCTGGCCAAGTCCCCTTTCATTTATCTGGGCGACTTCGCCCATCGGCGAAAGTCAAAAACAATACTCCGATAGTTAATGTTATGGCGATGGCATACCATCGGCGATAGTCTCGCCGAAGCCTACTCCGTCCATTGAACCATTGAACCAAAAAAGAGGTTCAATACAGTGGTTCAATCGTGTGGTTCAATGATATACCCTTTATGCAGAGCAACCGTATTAACATGATTTTGTTAGAAGAGAGAAAAAAAACAAGACTTTGAACCCTGCCACTATCGGCATGACTCCTGCCGATCTCCCTTTCGTTTATGCTTTATCGGCGAGAGATTCCACTTCGGTGGAACACTCCAAAGCCCCACCGATGGCAACTGTTATGCCGATAGCCCTTGTCTTGAACCCGAACCCTGAACTTTGAACCATCGAACCAAGGTTCAATGCGCAGGTTCAAACCTGCGAAAAAAACACTTCAATGAATAAATAATGGCGAGCAAAGTGTTGATGTATTTTTCTTCAAACAGACAGTTAAATGCAAGATACAGAGTGGAACCCAGACAAAATTGCCCATGACCCGGAACTACTAAGTACGAATTTTTTCAAAATTTAAAACGAATGCCAATAAGAAAAAAGGCAAACAACTGACTGTTTATCATGCAAAACCTGATAGTACATTTTACCTAAATGATCATAACTTGCAAAATATGATGAATTTTAAGATGGTTCAAAAAGCAACCCTGGCTCATTTTTCACAAGGAATCCAACTATATTATGCAATGGTACTGAAAATGCAATTTTCTATATTTTTAACAAGGTTTGCAAATCTGACTCTCTTTTCCCTTTACCACCAGACAGAACAAACACAAGCAGAAGCAAAAGCAAAGCAACAGCAGAGGTCCTCATTTTGCCGAGGAGCAAAATGGGGTGTGTTGTGAACATCACAACAACTAGCAACCAAACAAAACAACTAAATTCAGAGTGTTCAAGAAAACTAGATGAAATGAACTCATAACCTCCAACTATCCCTCCTGCAAATTACTATTCAGCTTGAGACTTAAGGTATTCAATAAGGGTGCATGAATTTTCATTTTCAGTTTAGTTGTGTGCATGTGATTAATTATCCTCATCTTGAAGATCGGTTGAACAAACCAGTGACTGACATTAGCCTATGTAGGTGAGGATATTCCCTCATAGCCGACCGGATAGAGCCTTCCTGCCAGCGAGCGTCCATAGCCCCGGCAAGGTTATCGTTACAATTCTCCAAAGTAGAGCCCCACTGCTAGCGAGGGTCTATAGCCCCGGTAGAGTTACTTAGATGGCTTAATCTGGATTTTCAGTATAATCCATTTTATTTATTTATTTATTTATTTTTTTGTTTTCTAATTTTGAAAGACTTCATAAGATATAGCAATTTGTAACTTCATGATGCAAGGAGTGGACACTTGCTGAAATTAAGCTGAGAATTGTAATGGTAGCAAGGGTAACCTCTGATTTTTCACCTAATATCTACACTGGTAGGTTCAACAGACCCAAGGATTTTAGGTGTGTCATCGTGAGAAACTTGCTTCGAATTCTCAATCACATTTATTGAATACGGAACTTCAGAAGATAAATAACTCTCTTCATTCATGACAGTGACAAGTTATGCGTAAATTGCAAATGATTAACTTGAATATCCTAAATTTTATACTGTTTTGAATGGTTGCTAGTTTGCTCCTTAATACTCTAAAGTAAAACAAAGATCCCTGCTGAGGAGACAACCAACAAACCAAACAAACAGGCTGTACAAAAAGCAAAAAAGCAGAAAAAACCGTACAAACAAAATTAAAACAAATAGAAAGAAATAGAAAAACAGAAACCAACAGAAGACAAACTATACAAACAGCCAACTAAAAAAAGAAAACAGCGAAAGAAGAACTGTACATTACTTACAGCACTTTACACCAAAATGAACTGCCCTTTGCCTCAGGCCTGGAAGTAGTGTTTCAAATGATAGCCATTAACTGGTAATGGCACATCTTCTCCAGTCAAGGTCTTAAGTCTGAATGTGTTATCTCCTATTATTTCTGAGACTTGTAAGGGACCTAGCCATAATTTATCGAATTTTCCATGGCTTCCTTTCTTTTCATGTGCTTTGTCCCAGCACAACACTAAGTTTGATATCCTAAATGTTTTGACTCTTGCCCTTTTATCAAACCACCTCTTAACAACCGCTTGGTGTTTGGCAAACTTCTCGATGGCTTGACCTCTTTTCTCATCTAGTTGTAGCATTTGTACTATTCTGGCTTCACTATGGTTATCAAATCCTAGATACTCATTAGCAAACTTCCAGGTTGGTATTCTCAGATTTACTGGAAGTATGGGATCAGTCCCATAGACTAAATGATAAGGTGTGCTACCTAAAGATATTTTAAACTTGGTCCTATCTACCCATAATGCATATCTTAACAGGGTATTCCACTCTCTAGGATTTTTTGCAATTAACTTCTTGATTACATCTAATAAAATTTTATTCGTTGATTTAGCCAGTCCATTACCTTGAGGGTAATAATTCGAAGAAAACCTTAAAATAATCCCATATTCAAATGCCCATTTAGAAAACTTTAAAGAAGAGAAAGCAGGGCCGTTATCACATACCAATGAATAGGGAGTTCCAAACCTGGTGATGATGTTTTCTTCAAGAAACTTGATAACTACCTCAGTCGTGGAAAATTTGCAGTAGGTGGCCTCAGTCCACCTTGTACAATAGTCTGTTACCATCAGTATAAATTTGTGTCCTGCAGAAGATGGGGGATTGATGACTCCAATAAAATCTAGGCCCCACTGTGCAAACAGTCTGGATTCAATCACAGGTTGTAGTGGATTAGCCTGATTTCTCCCTTTGTCTGCTGCAGTCTGACAGATGTGGCAACTTCTGATGTGACTCTTAGTGTCTTTGAACATCGTGGGCCAGTAATAGCCCACCCTCAGTATTTTGTGTGTTGTGGCTAGATGGGAACCATGGTCGGTTCCATACTTGTCATGTAGTTCTGTCAACAATTTATCAGCTTCAGCTCTATTTATGCATCTCAGATAAATTCCATCATGGTTCTTCCTGAATAGAAGACCTCCTTGCACCATATAATTTTGTGCCTTAATCTTCAGAGCTCTCCTCTAAGAAGCTTTCATCTTGTTTGGGTACTTTCCAGCTATCAAGAAGGTGTTTAGATCATCATACCAGCCTGATGCGCTCTGGGAATTCAATACATATTGCTGTTTTATCAGATCTGGATCTGTATTTGCTATTGTCTGCACCAACACCTGCCCTCTGACCAGCTTCATAGGTATGATTTCTACATCAAATTCTTGCAGCGTGGTGATCCACTTGGCTCTTTTTTCTCCATGCTCGTTCTGCATCAGCAACATTTTTACTGCTGCGTCTGGTACTATGGCTTTGATTTGGCTACGCAGAATGTAGTGTCTGAATTTTTTAACAACCTTTACTAATGCGAATGCCTGCCTCTCGATGTCTAGATACCTTAGCTGTGCATCCTTCAGAGGCGCGCTCATAAATGCTATGGTCCTCTCTTCATTGTTTTCACCTTTCTGTGTCAAGGCAGCCGCGACTGAATGAGAAGATGCAAAGGAGTAGATGTAAAACAGGCTTGTGTAGTCTGGACTTGCCAATACAGGGGCATTAGAAATTACCACCTTGATATCTTCAAATGCGGCTCTGGCCACTGGCGTCCATTCCATCTGTGCATCCTTCTTCAACATGACATTTAATGGCTGCATGATCTCTGCAAAACCTGTTATAAACTTCCGAACAAAGTTAATTTTGCCAAAAAATGATTTCAACCCTTTCCTACTGTTTGGTATTTGCAAATTTTTTATGGATTCTATTCTATCCGGATCAATTGAAATTCCACCTTCAGAAATGACATGGCCTAATAATTTACCTTCAGTTACGCCAAATATACATTTCTTAGGATTAAGGGAAATCCCATACCTTTCACATCGCTTGAGTATTTTCCTGAGGTCTTCAGCGTGAGTGGACGCATCCTTGGAATACACAGTTAAATCATCCATATACACAACAATGCACTTACCTGATAATCCACGAAATGCAATGTCCATGGCTCTCTGAAAAGTAGCACCTGCATTGATCAGCCCAAAAGGCATTCTTCTAAACGCATAATTTCCCCATTTACACGTGAAAGTGGTTTTTAATCTATCTTCTCTGTCAATTAAGACCTGGTTATAACCTGAAAAACCATCTAAAAAAGACATCATTCTTGCGCCATTTACTGCTTGCAGCACTTCGTCTATTGGGGGCAGAGGATAATTATCCTTTTCAGATGCCTTGTTTAAATTTCTAAAGTCTATGCATAACCTGATGTCTCCATTTTTCTTCCTTACTGGTACTAAGTTAGCTACCCAGACAGAATGTCTGACTGGAAAAATTATTCCAGCAGACAGCAATTTTTTAACTTCTTTGAAGATTAGAGGCTCTAGAATCGCATTCACAGGCCTCTCTTTCTGCCTAAATGGTTTGACTTCTTTTCTTAAAGGTATTACGTGAGTTATGATGGACTCATCAAATGTTTTCAAGTCTTCATAAGTCCATGCTATGACGTGTTTATATTCTTTCAGAACGTCCAAAACCTCCTTTCTGATTTTCTCAGAGCAAGCTTTCCCAATTAGTACATTTTGCGGATTTAGCTCTATCCCTAAGTTATGTAAATCACACTTACCCCCTTCTGTTTTGGGCAAGTCCTTCTGTCTCATTATTCCATTGAAGTCAAAGATATGTTCTAATTCAATTACTCCTTTTGGTAAGAAGTTGCTTTTCAAGTTGATTATATCCTCTTCGTCCCATGTTACTTCAGGCCTTTCCTGCTCATCAATGATTTGAGCCTCAAATGCCTCATTACAAGTCAGAAAATCAATAATTTGTTGATCCCCTCCAAATACCTGAAAGTGTGTAACGTTTTCTGGTATACTGGGCACGTTAACTAGCTCAACAGCAAATCGTCTCAATCCTGATAGTGTCAGTGGTTCTAATGTACTAGGAGCAACTGCTAGCGCATCTGGCCTGTGATTCAGCTCTCTGGGGATGTGTTCTATGTTAAAAGCATCAAATGAATCTGTTAAACCCCATACTCTATGTCTGTAACTAATCATTTTCTTGTAATTACAGGCATATAGTTTCCTCACTTGTCTGACTACTAATTCAGAGTCTAAAAATACTCTGATGGTTTTTACTCTTTTCTTGATGGCCATGACAAGTCCTAAAATTAGGGCCTCATATTCAACAATATTGTTAGTGTAGAAAAATTGTAATCTATATGCCGCCAGATGTGATTTACCCTGAGGATCTATGAGTTCAACACCTGCACCTGCGCCCTGTTTTGATTTAGACCCATCACATTTTAACGTCCACATGCCATCTTTACTTTTCTGACCTTTTATCTTAGCATGCATTGCCTCTTTTATTGCCTGTGGGGTGTTGTCCTGTTTATTCATGGGTTTTTTTGTTTGGTTAACTTGCATATGTGTGTTTTTAGTTTGCAACTCAGAAAGGCAACTACTCTTGTCTCTTATTTCTTTTCCTAAATCTGGAATCAAGGCATCTATATTATCCTGAACATATTTCTGTGTTGGATCAGGATTCTCATTTTCCTCTTGTAACTCTGCCTTTCCTATGCATTTTTTGTATTCATATTCAATGATGTCTTTGCATATTTCACAACTCTCCTCAGAATGTTGCCTATCATGGACTCTACACCTGTTTTTATATAATTTACATTGGACCGGCAGATTGTGTTTAAGGCACTCTTCCACCTCTTGTCTGATGGCATGACCAAATTCATTTATTGCATTATTTTCTTCATCTAAGGAATTTCCATCAGACTCAATGAATAATGTCGTCCTATTGTTGACACATTTTTTTTCTACTGTTTAACATCATGATCTCTTCAATTTGTACCCCATTGTTGGTAATTCTATAGACACCCGGTTCAACAGCAGCATATAATATTTCATTAGTTCGATTATACTCTATTATCATATGTTTCATTCTGGGCTTTGCCTCTATTCTGATCTGGTTTGGGATGCCTCTCCAAGGTAACCACATGTGTGAAAAGTCAGTGTCCATATACCCGTTTAATGTCTTGGACCAATCCCTACTTAACAACATTCCATAATTTACGGGTATATCCACTACTTGAATGTCAATGATTTGGCTTACCCTAGGGTCTGAAGCTAATTGCATTTGAATGTTCATGAGCTCTCCTATCAAGCTAACCTCAGTCTTATCTAATTGTGTGACAACCTTGGCAGATTTGGTGGGAGTCAGCCCGAGAGTTTTACATATTCCTAAGGGCATTACGTTGGCTGAGGCACCAGAATCTACCATGCAATTGTGTATATTCTTCCCACACAATCTAACAGTTAACAAGAAAGGGGGAGTATCCCTCTTATCCACATGTATTACTACATTTGTATTGGAAGGGTGCTCAACTTTCTTATTCTTCTCTTTAGGTGGTGAATCACTATTAGGAATAGTTATATCAACAGACATCTCGTTTGTCATGGACGTATCCAGGGATTTTATAAAAGCATTTCTGATCCCTGGGGTCTTCAATAATTCATTTAGGGGTATACTGACCTTAATTTTCTTTATTTCCTTTGACAAGTAACTCATTAATCTTGTTGTCTCTATTGCTTCAGTTTTACTTGTTTGATCCTTTTGTATTGTTGTTCCATTATCTGTGTGCTGATTAGCTTTAAGTGTGGCGGGATTGTTGCTAGCACTCTGATCTAGGGGTGTATTGATATTATTCAGAGGAATGGAAGTGGTAAAAGGTTCCCCCGGCCTAGGGTTGTTCCTCAAATTGTAGGTATGGCTTTTATTTGTCTGTTGAAAGGCCTGCACCTCTTCTGTTTCATTTAATATCTCATTTTCAAATTCAAAGGGAAATTGAAAAGCATTTAACACAAAGGCCGATTTAGGATAAAGATTCTCACAACAGTATGGTTCATCTTCTAGCAATTCACCCTCTTTCTCTTCTGCAGTTGCAAAGGTAAACGTTTCTAAGACTAATGCTGTGTCATATCCTGAGGGTACTACCTCATTACCCTTGGGAATGAGAAATTCAGAGGTAGGAGGTTACACATCTATGTTGAAAATGCTGGCTGCTAAGTGGAATTGTGGACAATCGTGCTCAGCATGGCCATTGGTATTGTGAAATCTGCACCAATTTTTGGGTGCTGTACTGGCCATTTGTATACTAGTCATTTGTTTTGCATCATGATTATCTATATTCTCAAAAGGAGAAGCTAGAGTACCGTTGTTGGGCCCAGTGTTCCATGTCTTGGGTGGCCTGGGTTGATTCTGATTTCTGTTATTATTGCCCCAAGTCCTATTATCTATCACTGGCCCCCTATTTTGCATTGGTTGCCCCTGGCTGGGGCCTTGATGCTGATCATAGTTTTGGTTCTGATTGTTCTGCTAATTTTGATTGAAACTATAATTCTGATTTTGGCCTTGGTTGTGATTTTGATGTTGACTGCAGTTTTGGTTACCTCTTCCATAGAGGTTCTCATTTCTTAGCTGTGTCACTTCAGTTGTTAACCTTTTCAAATATGCGGTGATCTCTTTGATTTCTTCCCTATCCTCTTGTGCTTTTGCCACAGTTGTATCCCTAGGAGGTTGGAAGAAAGGCTGACCATTGCTTTGACTATTATTGGAAGTGCTAGCCATGTAAGGAGTTATAGCTTGAATTGGGGTAGGACTATACACAGGTGTGTAAGAAGGAACAAGATTTAATAGTGGAGTGTGTTGCATAGAGGTTCCATTCCATGGTGGTCCTAATTCTGCACCCCAAAACTTCCTCCATTAATAAATGGGTTATAAGTTGTATGCCTCATCTCTTGGTTGACTGAGGCTGCCTCTTTATAGGCTTTGGATATTGAATCTATGTCAGGTTTTCTTTTGACAAACATGGCAGTTAAAGGATCCAAGGCAGCATAGTACATAGCCAACAAGGGATCATCATCTATGGTATAAGGGGCTACCAGCCTAGAATAGGACTTTTGAAATCTGTCGTTGAAATTATCAATCAGCTCTCCCTCACCTCATTTTATAGCAGCTAATTTATGATACAAAGCACAAGGGTCAATGGGTCCCCTAAATTTTGACAGAAATGCTTCTTCCATAAGTGGCCAGGAAGAAATGTAACCATAGGGTAAGTTTACATACCAGCTAGAGGCTTGCTCATTAAAGGTGTAGGGAAACAATCTACACACCACATCCTCGTGCTCTAACCTAGCTCTAAAACATGCTTCCTTGAATATTCTAATATGGTCTTCTGGATCCTGATGCAACTGGTATTTGGGACATATCTTTTCCGGATTTTTGGGCATCTCATGATAATCATTGAAGAGTATGGGAGAATTGACATCGAAATAAGCCATTGCAGGTGTTTGAGCTTGACCTAAACTTGTAGGAATACCTGGATTGATTGGTGGATTAGGATTTATAGGAGGATTGAGACCTCTAGGAGTGCCTGAACCAAGATTTAAAGATCTAAACAGTGATCTGTCAGGACTCACAATACTACGGATGTTAAAAGGTGACCCAGGAGGTGTTCCAGATGAACTTCCAGCTTGCAATATATTTGGATTCCAAATTAAAGGGTTCCTACCTCACCTAATATCAGGTAGTTGCACAAATATATCCCCTAAACTGGATCTAGACTTAGTCACTATATTACTGTTATTACCGAGTTTGAAATAAACTCTAACTCAGAAAGGCCCTCCTTCTAGCGCCAGAAAACTGTTGGTGATTGTTTTGATGCAATCATAACAATAAGTTAAAATTCACATAAAATGAACTGAAACTATACTTGAAAGATAAGAAGGAATCATTTAAGATTCAACTAATCCCAAGTCTACAATAGTTCGGTTGGTCAAGTTCAGTTGGTCAATGTGAAGCTGTAATGTTCAAGGGGCCTTACGTAGTTTAAAGTTTCTTTGTGGTTTACTGGACTAAGATTATGCAAAAGATCATGAGATATGTCAATGCTTTTCATTCCTTTGCATAAAAGTGTTACTGTGCTGCAAGTTTTAGATGGTTTTCTTGAATTATTGCAGCTTTCTCCTTTATACTTATGAAAACTGTCTACCTTAAACTCTGTTATGCATACCTCTTCAAATTTGAGACAATTTCCTTTTGATTTCTACGTTTTCAGCTAAATATTTCAGATGGGTTGGGAAAAGTTAGAAAGATCTAATCTACACCTCATTTACTCTACCGAAGGATCTAATTGTTCTATTATGCACTATATAAATACTACAGCAATTTGATCAAATCCATAGTAAAAACCTTAAATGCAAGTTCTGAGCATTTTCACAAACATACATTTAAAATTGCAAGCTCTCAAAGATAATATTTCAAAACACAAAGAAGAGCAGGAGAACACTTAGAGGATAGATGCAGAACTCCAGATTCTATTGTATTAGAAGCAAATAGTCATACATGATTTACAATGTAGGAATGACTCTTAGTTTCATTGATCAAACTACAGAGAACTTACAAGCTTTACAGATACAGTAAGGAAGCCAGGCATTCCACGCACACCTTACTGCAGACAAACAGGTGACCTCCTTCTTCTACTTCTAAACTAAACTAAGCTAACTTGCTATGTGCTTCTAAAAATCCCTGTTGTAAAGTATTACAGTGTAGAGAGGCACAATATAAAGACTTTCTGATTGTCCTTACTACAGCAAAAAAACCCTAACTAAACCCCTGGTTCAAACCCCCTAGTTACAGCAATAAATACAGATGAACCAGTCCCTCAAAAATATCTCTGAGCAGTGTCAAATCTAGGCAAAATATTGCCCTTTCTGAGAAGCTCTGGCAGCTCAGCAATAACTTCTATTTGTTTGTTGTAGTAATACTCCCAGCTGCAACCATGTCCTCCATTTGAATGGCCTTGACTTCTTTGCACTTCACCTTTACTTCTTACTCCTGAGATCAGATTTTCTTCTTCCATGATGTCGCTGTGATCAAGTTCCAGCTACTTCCTCAACTGCAAGCCTGCAAGACAAGACAAGCAATAAGTATCAAATTTATCAAATGAATAGTAGGAAACTAAAATATCTATTTAAATCAGGGTGACTGTGCAAAAATGTGGAAATCTGGCTCAGAAAACCCTCAAGATGTGCTCAAAATGCATATAGATTGCCCAAAACCAAACGGGTCAACCATCGCTGACCAGAAAAATGCCACGGGCGCCAAAAATGTGTTTTAAAATTCCCACCACTTCGTCCATTCCCGCCCATCGGCGTGATAATCACCATCGGCGCGTCCGAAAATCGCTTGGGCGATATTTGTTATTTGGCTGATGGCCTTTCTCGTTATTTCCTCCTTATTTCTTTCCATCGGCGTAAGTCTGTACTATCGGTGAGCCTCAAAATTCCTTCGCCGATCATTCTCTTCCATCGCTTCGTTATTTCTTCCTTGCTCTCCATCGGTGAGAGGTTCGCCATTGGCAAACTCTAAATCCTCTTTGCCGATCCTCATCGTTAGGCTGATGGCCCCATTTGCTTTGTTCCATCGGCGAGAGATTCGCCTATCGGCAAGCTTCTTGTTTCTTTCGCCGATGCCTCTTGTTTCATCGATGGTCCAGCTTACCTGCTCATCGCCTTCATCGGCATGAGGCCTACTTATCGACGAGCTCCAAAATTCCTTCGCCGATCACTATTGTTTGGTTGACGGCCCTTCGGCTTGTATTTCTTTTTTATCAGCATGAGAATCGCCATCAGCGAACTCACAAATTTCTTCGCCGATTTTCACTATTTCATTGATGTCATTCGTCGGTGAGACTCTTATCGACAACCCTTCATATCATCCACCTTACTTCCATCGCCCTGACCTTGCCTATCGGCAAAGGTCCAAACGCTCGCACCGATCTATATTGCTTGGCCAATGACCTCCCATCGGCGAGAGATTATACCATCGGCGGGCACTAAACTTCTTCCGCCAATGACTTACCTTATACCAATGCTCTTTCGTTGTTCTCCATCGGCGTGAGATCGCCCATCGGCGACTCACAAACTCCTCCTTCCGATGGCATTACCTCGGCCGATGGCCTTTATCGGTGTAAGTGCTGCCGATATCGCCCCCCCATGCTCTATCGGCGAGAGCCTCTTATATCGGTGAAGGCCAGAAAAACTTGGCCGATGACTTACCTTATACCAATAGCCCTTGGCTATTAGCGAGACCATACCCTTCGGTACGATGAATTCAAACTCGGCTGATGCTCTATGTTACGCCGATGCCATTCGTTTTATATCTGGCCAAGTCCCCTTTCATTTATCTGCGTGACTTCGCCCATCGGCAAAAGTCAAAAACAATACTCCGATAGTTAATGTTATGCCGATGGCATACCATCGGCGACAGTCTCGCCGAAGCCTACTCCGTCCATTGAACCATTGAACCAAAAAAGAGGTTCAATACGGTGGTTCAATCGTGTGGTTCAATGATATACCCTTTATGCAGAGCAACCGTATTAACATGATTTTGTTAGAAGAGAGAAAAAAAAACAAGACTTTGAACCCTGAACTTTGAGCCCTGCCACTATCGGCATGACTCCTGCCGATCTCCCTTTCGTTTATGCTTTATCGGCGAGAGATTCCACTTCGGTGGAACACTCCAAAGCCCCACTGATGGCAACTGTTATGCCGATAGCCCTTGTCTTGAACCCGAACCTTGAACTTTGAACCATCGAACCAAGGTTCAATGCGTAGGTTCAAACTTGCAAAAAAAACACTTCAATGAATAAATAATGGCGAGCAAAGTGTTAGATGTATTTTTCTTCAAACAGACAGTTAAATGCAAGATACAGAGTGGAACCTAGACAAAATTGCCCACGACCCGGAACTACTAAGTACGATTTTTATTGAAATTGAAAACGAATGCCAATAAGAAAAAGGCAAACAACTGACTGTTTATCATGCAAAACCTGATAGTACATTTTACCTAAATGATCATAACTTGCAAAATATGATGAATTTTAAGATGGTTCAAAAAGCAACCTTGGCTCATTTTTCACAAGGAATCCAACCATATTATGCAATGGTACTGAAAATGCAATTTTCTATATTTTTAACAAGGTTTGCAAATCTAACTCTCTTTTCCCTTTACCACCAGACAGAACAAACACAAGTAGAAGCAAAAGCAAAGCAACAGCAGGGGTCCTCATTTTGCCGAGGAGCAAAATGGGGCGTGTTGTGAACATCACAACAGTAAGCAAAAAATATCATGATATGAAAAAGAAAGGTTACCTCTTTCCTGTATGCTTGATCTATTGTACCTATAAAACTCATGATGATTCTAGGAATGTGGACAGGATCCTATCCAAGTTCAATTTTCATATTTTTACCATAAGGCCATTCTTTGATAGTAAAAACTATGTAAAGAAGAATTTTTATGGTGGGTCATCCTATGAACACCAGTCTCACATTGAAGACTATTGGGAGGATTGTAGTGATGAACATGAAGTTTAGAGAAGGGATTGGATAAGGCTCACAACATATCAGATTAAGGCTTTCAACCTGGGATGGAATATTCCAGATGTTGTGGATCTGATAGTTTAGATATGATTGATGAGGGTTATTATGTTGAGAGTTCCAAACCCCTGCCTAAGATTTGGCTGTTAGAAAAGTAAATCACTAACATTTATGTAAGATCATCATTTGTTCTAGATAAGACCCAAAGATGGCTAAAAACTAAAGCCTTTGTTTGCACCGGAATTGATTCCCCTCATAAAGAACAAACTGCTAAGGAGAAAAGGTCTTCTACTACCTTTGCTACCTAAAAGCCTTTTTCTTCTAATGTATATTCCACCAGGTCAAAAACTACTCTACAGAAAGGAGATGATGGAGATGAACCTGAGGAGGAAAAGAGACTAAAAATCCAATGTGAAGAGGATAGTGAAGTGCCAATAAAGAAACTAGAAGTAAGGAGAAATCCTAGGGCTAAAATGATTGAAGCGTGTGGGATTCTTTACAGCAACAACAAGAGGATCAAGATGTTTCTTCTACCTCTCCACCTCAAGGTAATATGCCCTCCTCTTTTCAGCAAGTTGGTCAAGGTAATGTTCTACATTTAGTACCAGATGTACCTTCTTCATCCCCTTAGCAACAAACTCACACAATAATGCCAAATTTTATTACAGTTGATGTCACACCTGATACTATAGATAGTAAATCTATTTTGTCATCTCCTACTTGGTTTAAGAAGGTTGTGGAGAAAAAGAGAAAGTATACTCCAATGCTAGATCCTAGTTTTGATACAGTAGCTAAGCTACTTCAAGCTAGTCCTCAGGCCAAAAAGGCATGAAGAATGTCCTAAATTATAGTTGATCCATTCTTAGGACATTAGTTTCTTGAAATTGCTGACCCCATGGTAAACAAAGATGAACAGAGTATCATCGAGGTTGATTTTAATGTCAATAAAATTGATATGGGACCCCCTACAGTGGAGGGTGACATTTATCATGCAGAGTTATTAGTAAATGTTTTGGCTAAAAGGATGAAAGTAGAGAAGAAGGGAACAAGAAAAGATACAAGAACAAATTGATGTACTCACCTCTTATATCCAATCAATTATTGATAGTACTTCTCAATCCCTGAATACTGCACTTGATACTCCTATTAAAGGTGTGGGTCTAGATGTGATAGATCAAATTGGGAAGTATTAAGCCTTGGAAAGAGCAACAAAATCCTAGATTGAAAAGACAACTATTAGCGATTATTGTACATTGAAGAGGTTATGAAAATGTATAACGATATTTTGGACAAAAGGAAAAAAGTAAAGGTGGAGACTTTGCTCATGATTGCTACTAGAGATCTATAGGAGATAGTAAAGGTGGATACTAATATCTTGGTTTCAGAAAATGTTTTTAGTAAGGTAGAAGAAAATGAATCTATCCAATGGTTGAATGCAGTAGAATGAAAGCTTTTGGTCATCAAACAATTTATGGTTGAACTGAAGACAATTTCAAGTCAATATAACTTAGAATTATTGGACCTTAGAGCTAATTGTTTGGCCTTTGAAGCTGACATTCTAGACAAAGATGAAGAAAACCTTGTGGACATGAACACTGTTAAGAAAAGTTTCAAGAAAAAGTTTGTTACTAATGACTTAACTAGAAAAAAATTAGTGAATGGCATTTTGATTGAGAAGGTTAGTCATATTTCCTTTTGTCTAATCAATTTCAAAAAGGAACTCATGAATATTTACAAGGAGATTATTGAGGAAGATAGGGTAATCAAAATGTGGAGAATCTGGCTGAGTATTACCATAAGTCCAAGTGGGAAAATTCTTGGCCTTTTTACCACTAGATTTTGGAACTTCAGAGCAAAGATGAATCCCCCTCCAAACAAAGTGTTTGTAATAGATGAATCAAATGAAGATGGCCAAATGAATGAGAAGATGTTCCAACCTAGTTCTTGTCTTTTATTTCTAAATAGATTTTGAACTTCTTTTAAATAAGTAAACCTTATTTAAATCTCTTTACTTAAATTTTATTTTATTTCATCGACTTGATTTACAAGAGGCCATTACAATCAAAGATAGTTTGATTTTAAGGATTTATATATAGACTTATAGGAGGATGTAAAAGATCTTTTTGGCAAATTTTGTTTTGGTGATTGATCACTCTCAGTTTTGGTGAAGTTTTTTTAAAGGACTTTTTTGATATTTCTCATATGGGTGGAAAGTTTTTGAAGACAATTGATGAAGGAATTTGTGAACTTTGTGTTATAATTTCTATGGTTGTGCATCCAGGTTCTTACGTTGAATGTGCAATTGTTTATTTCAGATATACTTTCTTTATATGGTGAAAATATTGGTAATGTCATTTTCCTTATTATTCTCATTATCCTGATGTTCTTTTTCGTATGTTGAAGGATTTAAATGATGATTTTCATACTTTCAATATATATATTACAATTTTAGTTTAATTCCTTGTGAGGCTTTGCACTCATTCTTGTTTGTAAGTTTATATTTCTAGAAAAATTCCTTTTCTGCTTTCAAGTTAAAGGCATATCCAATTTTATTTTATGTTTCAATCATACGAGGGAGCTACCCCTCCAAACATAGAGGAAGGTTGTTCATGTAGTTACAACCTCTCCAACTTTAGTACATCTGTGGCTATTTATTGGGAAAATATCATTCAAAGGATATAGCGACAAATCTATTCACTAACAAGATGAAGGTGATGTTGCAAGAGGATGTTATCCTAGTCTTTTAGGATTACTGGGATGATGATGAGGTAGAGGAGGAAGGAATGGAGAAGAAGGCTACTAGTATGAAGGTCCCTGTGCTAATTGTAAGTTTATTAATAAGGTTAGTCTAAGGCCTATGTAATTCTCCTTGGCCTCTTCTTTGATACTCAGACTCTATAGTTTAGTTTATAGTATGTTGGCAGCAAGGTGGTTGTTGTATGTGGCTTCAACCTTTTTGTGGGATATTAATATGATATATAAATATAGTTATGGTTTCTATAATTTGGTTTGATATCTCATTATATCTCTATGATACTGAAGGGTAGATGCCTGGTGATATGGGGTTTCCCCAATTTTCATGGTTCCTAGATCCTAAACTGGGTTTTTCTAACAAAACAAAATAGTAAATAAATAAAATAATTCAAGATTGATATCTCTATATATATTCTTAAATAAGTGTATTTAAGATATCTAAAATAGTAAATAAATAAAATAATTCAAGATTGATATATATTTTAAAATGGTAATAATTTACACTAAATAATCAAGTTAATCTAAAAAATAAAGAATGGATGAAATGATTAATATAAAGCACAATGAATTAGTAAAAGAAGATGGGTTTTAAATTGGAAGACCAACCAACACATTAATAATAAGGTTTTCATATTAAAAGTCATCCACAATAACACTACATGAGATGAACATCAATAACCACCACTACTATAATAATAATCTTTAACCATATATTAATATATTAAAGGTTAAGCATTTTAGAATTTTTGATATATTATTATTTAAATATATATTTTCAAATTCTAATGATTAATGAATTTTTTTTAATTGATTAACCATCATTTTTAAAAGAATTTGTCTAAATTATGACAATTTATTACTATATTGCCATAGGATAATATTTAATTCTATAACTCATATCTATAATTTTATAATAATAAAATTATTGAGTCAATTTTAGCTTGCCATATAATTGTTTAAGATGTAAAACTCAAGTATGAAATCAATTGTAGAAAAGAAAATTGTCCATCTTGACACTTTTTCATTATAGATTTTAGCTACCTTGAGTTGATTTCTTAAATATATGATTTGACTATTTTAGCACTCACCAACCTAAAACATAATCCATCAAGACTGGTCACATCACTTTGTTTAGAACCTTTTTGATCCAATTCCCAACCATTCATCCACTTTTAATAGAATGGCCAATACAATCTCAACCTAAGTTTTAAATTTTGAATTTCAACATTCCAAAACTAACATTCCTAAAATCTAAGTATTACTTAGTGATTTGATACCAAAAAGATTCAAATTCCATTATATACCAAAATAGATAATACAACCCTAACCCTACCCAAAAAAAAGCAAGGCAAATCAATACAAACATTCATTTTCTTGCCTAGGTACATCATAATATGAATTTCTTGATACAAATATCCATTTTCTTGCCTAGGTACATCATAATATGAATTTCTTGATACAAATCTCCAATTTTTTGTCAAGCTACTACATAATATAAAATTCAATGAGAGTGGGCCGGAAGCTTCCAAAACATTAAGAAAAATAAACAATGAAAATGGATTGCCCATGACCATTAACAAACATTCAAGGTGGTTGTTATATGTGGCTTCAGCCTTTTTGTGGGATATTAATATGATATAGAAATATAATTATGGTCTCTATAATTCGGTCAGATAGCTGAAGGGCAGATCCCTGGTGATTTGGGGTTTTCCTAATTTTCACGGTTCCTAGATCCTAAACCAAGTTTTTTTAACAAAAACAATAATAGATAAATAAAATAATTCAAGATTGATATCTCTATATATATTTTTAAATAAGTGTATTTAAAATATCTATAATAGTAAATAAATAAAATAATTCAAGATTGATATCTCTCTACATTTTTTAAATAAATGTATTTAAGATATCTATAACAGTAATAATTTATACTAAATAATCAAATTAATCTAAAAAGTAAAGAATGGATGAAACAATTAATATAAAGCACAATGAATTAGTAAAAGAAGAAGATGGGTTTTGAATTAGAAGACCAACCAACACATGAATAATAAGGTTTTCATATTAAAAGTCATCCACAATAACACTACACTACAGGAGATGCACATCAATAAACATAACTACTATAATAATAATATTTGACCATATATTAATATATTAAAGGTTAGGCATTTTAGAATTTTTGATATATTATTATTTAAATATATATTTTTCAAATTCTAATGATTAATGAGATTTTTTTTTAATTGATTAATGATCATTTTCAAAAGAACTTGTCTAAATTATGACAATTTATTACTATATTGCCTGAGGATAATATTTAATTCTATAACTCATATCTATAATTTTATAATAAAAAAATTATCTAGTCAATTTTAACTTGCCATATAATTGTTTAAGATGTAAAACTCAAGTGTGAAATCAATTGTAGAAAAGAAAATTGTCCATCCTAACACTTTTTCATTCTAGATTTTAGCTACCTTGAGTTGATTTCTTAGATATATGATTTTGACTATTTTGGCACTCACCAACCCAAAACATAATCCATCAAGACTGACCACATCACTTAATTTAGAGCCTTTTTGATCCAATTCCCAACCATTCATCCACTTTTAATAGAATGGCCAATACAATCTCAACCCAAGTTTCAAATTTTGAATTTCAACATTCCAAAACTAACATCCTAAAATCTAAATATTACTTGATGATTTGATGCCAAAATGATTCAAATTCCATTATATACCAAAATAGATAATACAACCCAAACCCTAACAAAAAAAAAAGAGAAGTCAAATCAATACAAACATTCATTTTCTTGCTTGCCTAGGTACATCATAATTTGAATTTCTTGATACAAATATCCATTTTCTTGCCTAGGTACATCATAATATGAATTTCTTGATACAAATCTCCAATTTTTTGTCCAGCTACTGCACAATATGAAATTCAATGAGAGTGGGCCGGAAGCTTCCAAAACAGTAAGAAAAATAGACAATGAAAATGGATTGCCGGTGACCATTAACAAACATTCAAAATCTGTGGCGTGCCTATACGAAAGAGTAGTAGAAGAAGAATTGCTCTTGTTATTAACTCTATAAATACCATCCATCCCCTCATACAACACACCACAATCCATTCCAAACAAGGCAAGCATTTCTAAGAAGTTCAGTAGTAGAAGTATTGAGACAAGAGAAAATGGTGGCAGGAAGCTTTAACATTGAAATAGAGTCTTCAGTGGAGGCAAAAAGGCTGTGGAATGCCACTGTGAAGGATTCCCACAACTTCTTGCCAAAGCAAGCCCCAGGGATCATTGCAGGCATCACACTTCTTCAAGGAGATGGAGGAGTTGGCACCATCCGACAAATCGACTTCACTGCAGGTAAGATTTTGGTTATAAATACAATTTGCTGGTTGTTTACATTCAGTCTTTTTCATACTCTTTTTTTTTTTTTTTTGTCTAATAGGGAAAGAAGAGTAGGTCTCGTCTATAAGATGTTAAATATTGTCTAATAACCTCATGATAGCCTTGACAAACACTGAGTGTGATGTTTACGTTGAGGTATATGTATGTTAGCAGTCAGTCTATTTAAATATCATCCATTTCAATGGTCAAACTCTCAATACCAATTTTACACCTCATTTATAATAAAAAGTGATAAATATTTGTCTTATTTTTATTGGCCAAATTTGACCTTTAACTATTAAAGTGGATGATATTTAAGAATAGCCGCAGTCACAATTTACAGTTAAACACTGCAAACTCGTAATGACAACTAGAAGTACTGTTGCTAATATTATATGAAATGGGTATTGCAGCCAACAAGGATTTTAGCTATGTGAAAGAGAAAGTGGAGGTAGTTGATGAGGCCAACTTGGTTTATGGCTACAGCCATGTGGAAGGAGGAGTGTTGGGGACAAAAGTGGCTTCAGCAAGCTACAAGGTGAAATACAGCCCCAAAGCAGGGGGTGGATCCATTGTGACCTATACCTGCAACTTTGACAGCCTCCCTGGTGTTCCCCACAATGAAGCAAAAATTGAGGAGATCAAGACCAACAGCACTGGTTTGTTCAAGCTGGTGGAGGAATATCTTATCGCCAATCCCACTTTATACCGCTAAAAACATCAGGATCTCCCTCTTTCTCAATGTCAGCAGCACCACCCAAATCTAGCTCAATAAGAATATGTGTATCTCATACTAAGAAAAATATCAGGATCCTCATAGTGATAAAAATATGAGGATCCACCTCTTTCTCAGTGGCATCAGTGCCACTTAAATATAGTTCAATAAGAATATGTGTGTATCTCATACTGATAAAAATATCAGGATCCCCGTCTTTGTCAGTGGCAGCAGCGCCACTTAAATCTAGCTTAATAAGAATATGTGTGTCTCTGTTGTAAACTTGTAATAATGTGCCAAAGTGTGACGCTTTCTTAATTCTGTAGACTACTGTTCAGTTGTGGTTGTGTAATTTTGAAACATAAAAATATGGGTTGCCTGAATGCACAAGTTTGAAGTATAGAGAAAATTTGGGAAAGTTTTTTTTATAAAAAATTCAGCAAAATTTTCTTTACCATTACATAAAAATTCAACCATTCACAATACCATAACAAGTGTTTCCATTAGAGTCCATGTCTTTGTTGTGTCTGGTACTTATCTAGTTATTAATCTATTGATTGTAAACCAATCAAAAGACAGGATTATTTTTCTTGTCAGGCAAATTTGATTTAAATTTGTACTTTTCCTATGTCAATATGATAAATTTTTAACAAAAAATTATTGAAAAATAATTTATCTGTATTATCATTGGCTGAAAAAAAATGACCTCTTCTCTGCGGATTGTCAGTTTGGTTTGAGGGGAGGATGTGGCAAGTAAACAAATTATGAACACAAATTTTGTGTCATGCCTAAATGGATGGGGATAATTATATCAGTTTTTATAAATTTAATTTTGTAAAAATTACTTTTTGTCAAAGGGGCAAAGTTATAATATTAATAATACTATTAAAAATATAGGGTTCTACACATTTTATTTTATGAAATTAGATTATTTTTGGGATTTCAATTTTATTTACTCAAAAGTTAAAAAAATCTAGTATTTCAATTTTATTTACTAAAAAGTTAAAAAATCTACACTACCATGAAAAATATTTTGCCATTTTATTACATTTTTTTATTTTATTCTTCAAACATACAATATTTTAATGTATTTTAAATTATCATAGTAGTAATCTTATTACATTTTAATATCTTAAGCAACATTTCAAATCTCTATACACTCAACTAGGGCTAGTTTAGTTTTATAGTTAAGGAAATATTTGTGTTATTTAATAGGTTTTGTAAAGTTTAGTTTTATAGTTAAGTCAATATTTTAGTGCTATTTTATTTTTACCAAATTAAATTATTTTTGAGATTTCAATTTTATTTACCCAAGACATTTCAAAACAAGTTCACATAAATTTTTCCTTATAAATTTAGTTTTGAAAATATAATAGTTATAAATTTGAAATGATAAACCATTCTTTAGAAAAAATTATTACTAAACCACAGTATCAGATTAATTAAAATAATTAAAATCATGTTATTTAAAAGTACTTACTATTATTACTTAAACAAAAAATTAAGTGACTAAGATAAAATACTATAGTGATCTAAATATGAATATGTTATTGTTATTATATTGTGTAATTATTCTTTAAACTTACAATATTTTAATGCATTTTAAATTGTAATAGTATTCAATATTATTGCATATTAATATCTTAGGCAACATCTCAAATCTCTCCACACCCAACTAGGGTTAGGGTTCTACACATTTTATTTTATGAAATTAGATTATTTTTGGGATTTCAATTTTATTTACTCAAGAGTTAAAAATCTAGGATTTCAATTTTATTTAGTCAAAAGTTAAAAATCTATAGTATCACAAAATATTTCGCCATGTTATTACATTTTTTATTTTATTATTTAAACTTACAATATTTTAATGCATTTTGAATTATAAAAGTATTAGTATTATTACATTTTAAGGAAATATTTGTGTTATTGAATAGGCTTTGTAAAGTTTAGTTTTATAGTTAAGGAAATATTTTAGTCCTATTTTATTTTTATCAAATTAGATTATTTTTGAGATTTCAATTTTATTTAGCCAAGGCATTTCAACACTCTTCAAAAATTAATTTTTCAATTATTGGAATGCAATTTGTCTATACAACCAATACCTAATCCACAAAAAATTACAACTAAACAAATACTATATACAACCAATAGCTAATCAACAAAAAAAAATTACAACTAAACAAATATTATAATAACAACACTACAAGGCGGGTAATGGCCACTATGTGGCACTTGTTAAAAATTATTTTAATATTTCTCATGGGTAAATTTAAATTTATTAAAAATCATTTTAATATTTCTCACTAGCAAACTTTAATTGTACGTGTAGGTCCCAATTTGTTAAGTGCTTCTAACCAATAGCAAGAGACTAAATTTCCTAAGTGCTTCTAACCAATAGTGAGAGACTAAATGAATTTCATTGCAAACATTGAGCACATGATCAAATCAATGGGTTAAAAGATTAAAAATAACTCTTATGTAACTAAAAATAACTCTTCAAATAAAAATACAAATAAAATTAAAGTGTAAATAAAATAAAATAATTTTTAAATAGCTCTACAGTAAAATAAAATAACTCTTAAATAAATAAAATAATTCAAGATTGATATCTCTCTACATTTTTCAAATAAGTGTATTTAAGATATCTATAATAGCAAATAAATAAAAACACTCGATAATGGGTTGGATTGATGGTGGCAAGTATTGAGTAATTATGAGGGTGGTGTGTTATGCGGTGAGATGGCTTTGTTTTCGTATTTATTGAAGGAGAGAATGACAAGGGTAGGTTCGTTCATTTTATGCATTGGTTCTTGAGTTCTTTGGATCTTTTTTAAGGTGTATAATATAGGTGTGAGACATCTGGGTGGGAGGATGCGAGGTGGCGCTTGGGGGAAGGAGAAAGTAGAGGTGAAGACTCCTAAGCAACATACAAGTGAGGAGGCTATGGTGGATTTTATGGAATTTACAAATAAGGAAATCTCAGACCCAACTCTCTCCTTGTGGATGATTAGAATTTGGGAATTGACAAAAAAACATGGATGGATCTCTTCGTGTCTGCATTCGTTCGACAATGGCTAAGCTTTTGTTAGATCCTAGGTACACATGAGGAAGGTGGGACACCTTTGATGTTGAACAATCCTTCTCCTATGCTTCAATGATGTTGATGATTTCCAATTCTTACCTACTTCACGATGACATAGGTGACATGGTTCATCAGGCTGAGGTCCATTTCGATTGCTTCTTGGAAAATCTCCATGGTATTAAGTGATGCCAGATATTGATGCAAAGGGAAAACTCTCTCTACTACAGCAATATTCAAAAACACAAAAACACCTCTCTACCCTCAATCCAAACTTACACACACAATATAAAGAACACTAGGTTTATTGAATTTTGAATTCAAAAGATTACAAGATCATTGTCAAACATCCCTTCTTAACATACAATCTTTCTACTCAACACAATCAGGTTATGCTCATCATAATGATTGTTCACAACGACCATGAACCTATAGATATTTTCTTCAATGCATCCACAAACTCTCTCTCTCTAGTAGCATCTACTCCTTTCTCTACTCCCTCCCATCTTGACCACACCTACACACATTTTCTACTTGGCACAATGACATGTTATGTCTTTCCTTCTTGAGGTCAACTCTTGCATGGTTTTGTATGTTTCCAACACTCTGCCAGTGTCTATCTTCTTTCTTCATGGGCCAACACCCCATACTTTTATGCCTTGGATTATATAATAAATTCAAATATTTAATTTGAATTCCTTTCATGTTCTGGTCTCTTCCTATCCTTGTGGTACCTCATCGTCTACAACATGGCACTCCAACTTCCCAATCTATATTGTCACCCAAATGAATTTGATATGCCTCTAAGATTGGTGTTCAACTTGCTCCTCTCTATCTTCTGCAGTGTTGCAAAAAGATTCATTTAATTTGTCTCAAAGGGGTGTTTCAAATCTACCCTATCTCCATGTTCAACACTGCCAAGATAACACCATTTTTATCAGCCTCATCTGAGGCATTTTCTTTCTAAACTAGGCACTCCATTTCTTGCTTTTTTAGTGTTGCCCCTCCCCCCAAATAAAAAGAATATAAAAAAATGATTACATATGCCTCAAATGAGGCGTAGGGAATCTCCTTTCATTATGGTGTTGCTTTCTTTCCATTTTTTGGTTATTAATTCTGCCTTAAAATCAATTAAACCATCCTAAAGATAGGTGCCTAATATTCCTTTTTATACCAGTTATTTTTGTCTTCACATGAGGCATTAAAACCTTTATAAAATATGGTGCCTTCACCTTCACTTTGATAAATATATTACAAATATGCTGCTTTTTAAAACCTTTGAAATAATTAAACAAATCTTTTTATCAATAATGGAGATTACATTTAATTTCACCGTGAATGTTATTCCAGATCAGCGCCAAAATTATCTCCATGGCTACACATCTGACTGAACAATTACTAACTTATAGGGATTCTTGAAGCACAATAATAATTCTATAAATCAAACTTTATGTGATAGATAACTGTGTCAAAATCAGAAAAAAATCAATACCAAAATATCATCTTTTTAGTTGACACAGGATTGCGTATTCGTCTAGGATGCTCCTATATTAGATATGTCTCTAGCAGGCAGTGGAGGTGATTTCTCTATAGCTATGTTATCTAATATTTCATCTTTGGTTTCTCATTGGAAATCTAGATGAAATTTAAACTAAGTCCTTGTGTCTCTTTCCGTTCATTCACTTCCCATTTTTCTAAGTTCAAGAGACCCTAGACTTCTTCATCAGTAGCTTTATGCCTTTGCAAACTTAATTGGCAGTTTTCTTCTTTTCTCAAGCCTACCGATGAAGTGATTTTCCCTTATACTTTGTTTCTTGTTGGTGGGTCTCACCAATTGCGAACTTATACTTCTCCCAAAGTTCCCTTTATTGCCCCACTTTATGTTTTTTGAACCTTGTGCCTTTTTTATTAGTTTTCTTTGTTCTCAAGTTGGGCTCCTTGCTGACTGGGAAAGGTTTAAGTGAAAGAAAAATTTGGTGTAAACATTGAGTTCGGAAGTTCTTTGTTTTATCAGTTCGATGAAAGGCAATAAGGTTGTCAAAAGGAAAATCAGTGGTTATTCATTTTCTATAGAATTTGAGTTTGCCGATCAGGTGATTTATCAACAAAGGAACTCACCGATAGAAATAAAAGCTTGCACACATTGCCGCTACTCCTAGTCGGTGAATCGTTCAGTTCATTGATTTTGATTTGGTAAAGGTGATTTTTGCTGATGAACGAGAAAAGAGACATAGTACATTTCCATAAATGGTGATGGCAAGTTTTCACCTACAACATGTGCCATTGTACTATTTTCCTTGCAAATAATTAATGATGCATTAATGAAGCATACAGGGTCCTTGTTTTAAATCCAAATATAAAGTGGGGTTTTTTGAATTTTTCTATACCATTGTTCCTTTTTTGAATTCTTCATCGATAGCCACAACTGCTCTAGGGATTTGCTTCAGCTCACCAGTTTATGGTCTACAAAAGTCAAAGGTTAGTTGATAACAAGACTTTTATATATTCATTTTTGTTAGCATTGCAAGTTTGCTTCAGTTGAGCTTTGTTGTTCAATCACTTGGGGTTTTCATGAGTTCCATGCATGATGTTTACCTCATACTGCCCAGAGACCTCCGTCCACCTATGACTCATCAAATTTTGCTAAGAATTCTTGATTCCTTCATTTGGTGGTTAGTGAAATGTGCTAGAGTGAAGTACAAGTATTAGGGTTTTGATGTGGCATCCATCATAGGGAATAATCTCATGGGAATCAAAGATACTGATTTAGGACACATTGACCTAAATGTTTTTTGGAATAGGATGAATGAAAACCCTAGGTCAATAATGGCAAAGAAAACATTTTCAAGTGGTCTTGCCGATGCGGGATGGTTTCCACTAGCTATCCAATTCCCTAACCTAGTCCTTTCTTGTGTAAAAAATCATCATACGGAGTCCTAGGAAATTAGGTCTTTTTATGGGTCTGTATTTTCCAGATTGGATACTAAATCATTGAATCATGTCCTTAAGTTACCAGTAAGGGATGGATTTGCACATATGTCTACACAAAATGGGTGAAATTATTACTTATTAAAGAAAGATTGGTGCTTGGCAACCATTGCCAAACATTGGCTCACAAATGAGAAGAAAGGCAAATCCCAGGTCCCTAAAAACTTAGTAAGGGCTCATTTCAAAGAAGACATATTAGACATGATCACCTTATTACATAGGGTATCTGGGATGATGATTCTAGCTCTTTTGAGAGATGGATGTGTCAATTCATATTGGTGATTTGTAGTGAGTCACAACACGTGGACTGGGCTAAGCTAATCAGTGATCATATGGATGACCATCTTGTGAACTTTCATAAGAAGAATAGTTTCCACATGTGTTCTTATATGTTATCTACTATAGTGAGTAATCAAGTGGTGTGGCTTGGCTTAAGAACTCTCAAATCTTTTTCTAATGACACTCAAGTGTATGACTATTATCCATAGTTACAATAAGAACAAGTAAATACTACAGATGTGTGAATGATACCTTTTTAATGTTTAATGTGAGGAGAATTGATGGTAACCCAAGGGTAAGAATATCTCATAAAGAAACATGTTTGTTATGCAATTTGAAAGTTTCTTTATCCAATTTAGAAGGTTTACCTAGTGAGGATTGGTAGCTTTGAGAATGCTCCATAGAAATTGCCTAGATATGCCAGTGATTTGATTATCTTCTTGGACTTGTGTGCAAACAAATGGCCCAAGTAAGCAAAAAATATCATGATATCAAAAATAAAGGTTACCCCTTTCCTGCGTGCTTGACCTATTATACCTATAAAACTCATGATGATGCTAGGAATGTGGATAGGATCCTATCCAATTTCAATTTTCATATTTTTACCATAATGCCATTCTTTGATAGTAAAAACTATGTAAAGAAGAATGTTTATGGTGGGTCATCCGATGAAAATTAGTCTCACCTTGAAGACTATTGGGAGGATTGTAGTGATGAACATGTAGTTTGGAGAAGGGATTGGATGAGGCTCACAACATATCAAATCAGGGCTTTCAACCTGGGATGGAATATTCCAGATGTTGTGGATGATAGTTCAGATATGATTGATGAGGGTTATTATGTTGAGAGTTCCAAACCCCTACCTAAGATTAGGTGGTCAAAAAAGGAAATCACTGACATTTATGTAAGATCATCATTTGCTCTAGATAAGACCCAAAGATGGCTGAAAACTAAAGCCATTGTTTGCACCGAAGTTGATTCCCCTCATAAAGAATAGATTGCTAAGGAGCAAAGGTCTTCTACTACATCTGCTACCCAAAAGCCTTTTTCTTCTAATGTATATTCCACCAGGTCAAAAACTACTCTACATAAAGGAGATGACAGAGATGAACCTAAGGAGGAAAAGAGACTAACAAGCCAATGTGAAGAGGATAGTGAAGTGCTAATAAAGAAATTGGAAGTAAGGAGAAATCCTAGGGCTAAAATGATTGAAATGTGTAGGATTCTTCACAGCAACAACAAGAGGATCAAGATGTTTCTTCTACCTCTCCACCTCAAGGTAATATGCCCTCCTCTTCTCAGCAAGTTGGCCAAGGTAATGTTCTACAATTTGTATCAGATGTACCTTCTTCATCCCCTTAGCAACAAACTCACATAGTAATACCAAATTTTGTTACAGTTGATGTCATGCCTAATACTACAGATAGTAAATCTATTTTTCCATCTCCTACTTGGGTTAAGAAGGTTGTGGAGAAAAAGAGAAAGTATACTCTGATGGTAGATCATGGTTTTGATACAGTAGCTAAGCTACTTCAAGCTAGTCCTCAGACCAAAAAAGCTTGAAGAATGTCCTGAATTATAGTTGATCCATTCTTAGGATATCAATTTCTTGAAATTGCTGATCCCATGGTAAACAAAGATGAACAGAGTATCATCAAGGCTGATTTTAATGTCAATAAAATTGATATGGGACCCCCTACAGTGGAGGGTGACATTTATCATGCAAAGTTATCAGTAAATTTGTTGGCTAAAAGGATGAAAGTAGAGAAGAAGGAAAAAAGAAAAGCTACAAGAACAAATTGATGTCCTCACCTCTTATATCCAATCAATTCTTGATACTACTTCTCAACCCCTGGATACTGCACTTGATACTCCTATGAAAGGTGTGGGTCTAGATGTTATAGATCAAATGAGGAAGTATTAAGCCTTGGCAAGATCAACAGAATCTTGGATTGAAAAGACAACTATTAATGATTATTGTACATTGAAGAGGTTATGAAAATGTATAACGACATTTTGGCCAAAAGGAAAAAAGTTGAATGCTAATATGCAATCCATTAAAAAGGAAGAGACTTTGCTCATGATTGCTAATAGAGATCTATAGGAGATAGTCAAGGTGGATACTAATATCTTGGTTTTAGAAAATGTTTTCAGTAAGGTAGAAGAAAATGAATCTATCCAATGGTTGAATGTAGTAGAATGGATGATTTTAGTCATCAAACAATTTCTGGTTGAACTGAAGAAGATTTCAAGTCAATATAACTCACAATTATTGGATCTTAGAGCCAATTGTTTGGCCTTTGAAGTTGATATTATAGACAAAGATGAAGAAAACCTTATGGATGAACACTGTTAAGAAAAGTTTCAAGAAAGAGTTTGTTACTAAAGACTTAACTGGAAAAAATTCAGAGAATGGCATTTCAATTGAGAAGATTAGTCATATTTTATTCTGTCTGACCAATTTCAAAAGGAACTCATGAATATTTACAAGGAGCTTACTGAGGTAGATAGGGTAATCAAAATGTGGAGAATCTGGCTGAGTATTACCATAAGTCCAAGTGGGAAAATTCTTGGCCTTGTTATCACCAGATTTTGGAACTTTAGAGCAAAGATGAATCTCCCTCCAAACAAAGTGTTTGCAATAGATGAATCAAATGAAGTTGAGCCAAATGAATGAGAAGATGTTCCAACCTAGTTCTTGTCTTTTCTTTCTAAATAGCTTTTGAACTTATTATAAATAAGTAAACCTTATTTAAATATCTCTTTATTTAAATTTCATTGACTTGATTTTCAAGAAGCCATTACAATCAAAAACAATTTGATTTTAAGGCTTTATATATAGACTTATAGGAGAATGTAAAAGATATTTTTGGTAAAAAAATTTTTGGCGATTGATCACTCTCGATTTTGGTGAAGTTTTTTTAAAGGACTTTTCTAATATTTCTCATATGGGTGGAAATTTTTTGAAGACAATTGATGAAGGAATTTGTGAACTTTGTGTTATAATTTCTATGGTTGTGCATCCAGGTTCTTACATTGAATGTGCAATCATTTATTTTAGAGATATTTTCTTTATATGGTGAAAATATTGGTAATGTCATTTTCCTTATTATGCTCATTATCTTGATGTTCTTTTTCATATGTTGAAGGATTTAAATGATGATTTTCATACTTTCAGTATATATATATATATATATATATATATATATATATATATATATATAACAATTTTAGTTTAATTCCCTACGAGGCTTTGCACTCATTCTTGTTTGTAAGTTTATATTTCTAGAAAAATTCCTTTTCTGCTTTCATGTTAAAAGCATATCCAATTTTATTTATGTTTCTATCATATGAGGGAGCTTCCCCTCCAAACGTAGAGGAAGGTTGTTCATGTAGTTACAACCTCTCCAACTGTTAGTACATTTGTGGCTATTTATTTGGCAAATATCATTCAAAGGATATAGCGACAAATCTATTCACTAACAAGCTAAAGGCGATGTTGCAAGAGGATGTTATCCTAGTCTTTTAGGACTACTATGATGATGACGAGGTAGAAGAGGAAGGCATAGAGAAGAAGGCTACTGGTATGAAGGTCCATGTGCTAATTTTAAGCTTATGCATAAGGGTGGTTTGAGGCCTGTGTAATTCTCCCCGGCCTCTTCTTTAATACTTAGACTCTATAGTTTAGTTTACAGTATGTTGGCAACAAGGTGGTTGTTGTATGTGGCTTCAGCCTTTCTGTGGGATATTAATATGATATATAAATATAGTTATGGTTTCTATAATTTGGTCTGATATCTCATTAGATCTCTATGATATTGAAGGGTATATGCTTAGTGATCTGGGGTTTCCCTAATTTTCATGGTTCCTAGATCCTAAACCAGGATTTTTTGGCAAAAAAAAATAGTAAATAAATAAAATAATTCAATATTGATATCTCTATATATATTCTTAAATAAGTGTATTTAAGATATCTATAATAGTAAATAAATAAAATAATTCAAGATTGATATCTCTCTATGTTTTTGAAAAGAGTAATAATTTACACTAAATAATCTAATTAATCTAAAAAATAAAAAACAAATGAAATGATTAATATAAATCACAATGAATTAGTAAAAGAAGAAGATGGGTTTTAAGTTGGAAGACCAATGACCACATTAATAATAAGGTTTTCATATTAAAAGTCATCCACAATAACACTGCATGAGATGAACATCAATAACCACCACTACTATAATAATAATCTTTGACCATTTATTAATATATTAAAGGTTAGGCGTTTTAGAATTTTTGATATATTATTATTTAAATATATATTTTCAAATTCTAATGATTAATGAGATTTTTTTTAATTGATTAACCATCATTTTTAAAAGAATTTGTCTAAATTATGACAATTTGTTACTATATTGTGAGAGGATAATATTTAATTCTATAACTCATATCTATAATTTTATAATAATAAAATTATTTAGTCAATTTTAGTTTGTCATATAATTGTTTAAGATGTAAAACTCAAGTGTGAAATCAATTGTAGAAAAGAAAATTTTCCATCCTAACACTTTTTCATTATAGATTTTAACTACGTTGAGTTGATTTCTTAGATATATGATTTGACTATTTTGACACTCACCAACCCAAAACATAATCCATCAAGACTGGCCACATCACTTTGTTTAGAACCTTTTTGATCCAATTTCCAACCATTCATCCACTTTTAATAGAATGGCCAATACAATCTCAACCCAAGTTTCAAATTTTGAATTTCAACATTCCAAAACTAACATTCCAAAAAGCTAAGTATTACTTAGTAATTTGATACCAAAAAGATTCAAATTCCATTATATACCAAAATAGATACTACAACCCAAACCCAAAAAAAAAAAAAAAGCAAGTCAAATGAATACAAACATTCGTTTTCTTGCCTAGGTACATCATAATATGAATTTCTTAATACAAATCTCCAATTTTTCGTCCAGCTACTGCACAATATGAAATTCAATGAGAGTGGGCCGGAAGCTTCCAAAACAGTAAGAAAAATAAACAATGAAAATGGATTGCCGGTGACCATTAACAAACATTCAAAATCTTTGGCGTGCCTCATGACTTTTCCATGAGTAGGGGATAAGGATCCACTCAATAGCATAACAACGGATATATGTCTGCTTTCAATGAGCCTTTGCAAGAAAGTCCAATATCTTTAATCTAAAGTCAGTCAATATTAAATAAAAGATTGAGAGATTGAGAGAGGATTTATTCAGCATTTCGAGTTGCCTTGACTCAAAAATCATCGTTCATACGAAAGAGTAGTAGAAGAAGAATTGCTCTTGTTATTAACTCTATAAATACCATCCATCCCTCATACAACACACCACAATCCATTCCAAACAAGGCAAGCATTCCTAAGAAGTGTAGTAGTAGAAGTATTGAGATAAGAGAAAATGATGGCAGGAAGTTTTACCATTTGAAATAGAGTCTTCAGTGGAGCCAAAAAGGCTGTGGAATGCAACTGTGAAGGATTCCCACAACTTCTTGCCAAAGAAAGCCCCAGGGATCATAGCAGGCATCACACTTCTTCAAGGAGATGGAGGAGTTGGCACCATCCGACAAATCGACTTCACTGCAGGTAAGATTTTGGTTATAAATACAATGTGTTGGCTGTTTACATTCAGTCCTTTTGATAATTTTTTTTTGTCTAATAGGGAAAGAAGAATAGGCCTCGTTTATAAGATGTTTAAATATTGTCTAATGACTTCATGATAGCCTTAACAAACACTGGGTGTGATGTTTAAGCTGAGGTATATGCATGTTCGCAGTCACTCTACTTAAATATAATCCATTTCAATGGTCAAACACTCAATACTAATTTTACACCTCATTTATAATAAAAGGTGATAAATATTTGTCTTATTTTAATTGGCCAAATTTAACCTTTGACTATTGAAATGGATGATATTTAAAATTAGCCTTTTGCAGTTGAACACTGCAAACTTAATGGCAACTAGAGGTACTGTTGCTAATATTATATGAAATGTGTGAAATTTGCAGCTACAGCTGCATAGATCAACCAGAGAATTAAAAAAAACAGAGATTTGCAGAATATACAGAAAACAAAAGAAACAGAGCAGCAAGAGAAAAAAAACAGAGCAAGAACAATATTCAGATTCTATTGTATTTCCTTAATAAATAAAAAAGCCTTAACAAAGGTTACAAAAACAAACCAACCGCAGCAAAGAGAAGCGGTGAAAGAGACAGAAAAAGCAGAGTTCAACTGCTGTTTAACGATCCTTATTTGCATGAAGGCGGTGAAAACAAAGGAACTGCAGTAATCCTTCGTTAACACAAAAGGCATTAGTTAGCTTAGAGTTTAAGGAGAGAAATTGATGCTAACACCCCCCCCCCCCCCCCCCCCCAAGCTAACTAAGGAGACAAGAAAAATAAGAGGAAAGAGGGAGTTAATCATGTCTTTTAAATATCATTTTCATCATTCTATTGTTAGGCTAGATTTAAAGAATTTCTTGTCTTGGAAACAAGGGATAAAGAATAATTGCCTTGAGCAGGATCTACTACCCTATCTCCTTGGACTGGTTCCTGAGCCAAGTAATTATGATGAAAAGAATGCATGGTTTAATAATAATGACATGGTCTATGGACTACTATGTCTTACTATTTCTGAGGATACTTCACATCACATAGAGCACACTGAGTGCCCTTTTACTGCTTGGATCATCATCCAACAGTTGTATGGAGACATTGAATCTTCATCTGAAAGTGATGTTTTCTTGGAAAACCAGGCTATAGATGATATTGAGACTTATGCTGCCTCATCTAATGTGGATATATCTTGTATGGATGATCAGTTCAGTGATTCCCCATCAACACCACTTGTTGTAGATTTAGATTCCAGATATGCTTCTTCCTCCCGTGATTGTTTGCAGCAGGATCATTTATGTCTTTTAGATTCAGTACATTGGGACCAATTTCTACAAGACATTTCTTTTTTGTTTGTAGAATCCCTTATTTCAGATCTAGATGACACTATTGAGGACATATGTCTTCTCTTTGAGGACCACTCTTTTGTCATTGCATTTGTTGCTACTTCTGAGCTCTGTGATTCTTTTTCGAAAGCTTCGAATGGCTTCTTGCAGCAGGGCATCCATAGTCTTCCTAAATTAACTTTCTGGGATGATCTCTTGACAAAAGTTTCAAACTTGTTTATGGAGACACATTTCAGGTTTGGAGGACACATTTGAGGAGTTATCTCTTCTCTTTGTTGATAGCCACATCAACGTTGTTGGCCCACCATCTTCGTCACATTTGTAGCTTACTCTATATCAGTCTTCACACGATCTTGGATCGCCATCATCGCTTTTTGACATGTGGACATGTGAGCAGTTTTTAGATGCACACACCATCTGGATTTGGATCCCAATATCATCCATATTTTTTGATTGGCTTCTCCAATCACCAGTGGATCCTTTTCTTCCCAAGGGGAGAAATGTCATTTGTAGGCAGTGGATCATATTCTGTCTTTAGGTGTTCATCATTGGCACGAGAGCTCTTTCATTATGGGGGATTCATATCTTCTTTTCTTATATTCTCTCTATATTTGTGGGGGAAATTTATATGTACATGGGTACCTAAAATGGCCTTGATGCCAGGACCCATCTTTGTTGGCTATATTGGCTTTTGTCTCCTTATATTTTAGGGGGGGTTTGTTCCCACAGGGTTTTTTTCTCTTTCCTCTCTTTAGGATTTTGTCTCCTTAGACTTAAGGGGGGGTGTTAGCATAAATCTCTCCGTAAATCCTCCGTGAATAACGGAAGATCCTTCACGCATGTATAAGCTAACTAAAGAAACACTAGTTAGCTCTACCTCCACCACTATAACTTTTGAGTAAGCAGGAGTATATTGTAATATCCTACATGCAATTTTATTATTCACAAATTATTGAATTCAGCTCTATTTTTCTTTCTCTGTGATGTAGAGTATCCTCAGAAATAGTAAGACATATTAGTCCATAGACCATGTCATTATTATTAAACCATGCATTCTTTTCATTCTTTTTTACTTGGCTCAGGAACCAGTCCAAGGAGATAGGGTAGTAGATCCTACTCAAGGCAATGATTCTTTATCCCTTGTTTCCAAGACAAGAAATTCTCTGAATCTAGCCTAACAACAGAATGATGAAAATGATATTTAAAAGACATGATTAACCCCCTGTGTTTTCTATTTTCTAGAGAGCTGTCAACCAGGCGTAATAGGTAGACCACCACATGCTGTGAAAACTATGGCCTTCAAAGGAAGAGGCCGACCCTGCAGATTGAGTCAACAGCAAATAGTAAGAGATCAAACCTAAAAAAAGGTGTCCAAGATTTAAACAGGGGAGGCGTTTCCTTCATTGGCCGCTCACAAATTGCTAGCAGAGTCATTCACAGGGTTGGAACCTTGACTTTTATGGCTTCCACGGCCCTTCTTGGCCGTTTCCCTTGCCTGGGTACTGCAGATTTGCCCTTTTTGCTGGGCTTTCACCTTTCACAGAAAGCTCCACATAAGATTGATAGTGGGCCTCCACGGAAAGCTCCTCCCTCTACAGCAAAACTGTTAGCCTTCTGTGGCTTTGGAGATTCGATGAAGATAATGACAACATTCTTCCTATCAAAGTCCTGTCCATAGATAGGACAGGAATCATATACAAATTCCTCTTAACACAATACAATTAATTTGTTCATCTTACTGGCCTGAAACAATCCCTGACCTGCTCTGATACCATGTGAAATTTGTAGCTACGGCTGCATAGATCAACCAGAGAATAAAAAAATAGAGATTTGTAGAATATACAGAAAACAAAAGAAACAGAGCAGCAAAAGAAAAAAATAGAGCAAGAACAATATTCAGATTCTATTGTATTTCCTTAATAAATAAAAAGCCTTAACAAAGGTTACAAAAACAAACTAACCGCAGCAAAGAAAAGTGGCAAAAGAGACAAAAAAGAAGAGTTCAACTGCTATTTAACCATCCTTATTTGCATGAAGGCGGTGAAAACAAAAGAACTGCAGTAATCCTTCGTTAACACAAAAGGCATTAGTTAGATTAGAGTTTAAGGAGAGAAATTCACGCTAACAAAATGGGTATTGTAGCCAGCAAGGATTTTAGCTATGTGAAAGAGAAAGTGGAGGTAGTTGATGAGGCCAACTTGGTTTATGGCTACAGCCATGTGGAAGGAGGAGTGTTGGGGACAAAAGTGGCTTTAGTAAGCTACAAGGTGAAATATAGCCCCAAAGCAGGGGGTGGATCCATTGTGACCTATACCTGCAACTTTGACGGCCTCCCTGGTGTTCCCCACAATGAAGCAAAAATTAAGGAGATCAAGACCAACAGCACTGGTTTGTTCAAGTTGGTGGAGGAATATCTTATCACCAATCCCACTTTATACTGCTAAAAACATTAGGATCTCCCTCTTTCTCAATGTCAGTAGCACCACCCAAATCTAGCTCAATAAGAATATGTGTATCTCATGGGATCCACCTATTTCTCAGTGGCAGCAGTGCCACTTAAATACAGCTCAATAAGAATATGCATGTATCTCATACTGATAAAAATATCAGGATCCCCGTCTTTGTCAGTGGCAGCAGCGCCACTTAAATCTAGCTCAATAAGAATATGTGTCTCTGTTGTAATAATGACCCAAAGTGTGACACTTTCTTAATTCTGTAGACTACTATTCAGTTATGGATGAAAATTTTTGAAACATAAAAATATGGGTTGCCTGAATGCACAAGTTTGAAGTATAGAAAAAATTATCATATTTTATTTGGGAAATTTTTTTTATAAAAAATTCAGCAAAACTTTCTTTACCATTGCATAAAAATTCAACCATTCACAATACAATAGCAAGTGTCATGTAGAGAAATTGTATTAACAAAGAATGCAAAAAATGATGCTGTGTGCTAAGTGAGAAATGGAAGTTTCAAACTGCAATGGTCGGGGGTCGCTCTTGGTGCCCTCGCTGGTTGTGGATCTTCTTGGCGACGGCTTTGTTTCTAGTGTGTTGGGTGTGGCCGCCTTGGTTGTGCCTGTGGGCATGGAAGTGCCTATTGGGGGTGGGCAGGGACGCAAGTTCGCTGGTGCTCCTGTCCTGGATGCTTCCTTTGTGAAGCCATCTTCTACTTTGGGTTCTGATGGCGCCCTTGCTGCTGGCCTTAGGGCCACCTCACGCTGCCATAAGTAGTCTTTTTTTGATGTGGTATCAAATGCTCATGCTTAGTCTTTTCATAGTCATGCTAAGGTTAGTGTAACATCCACGTTCTAAAATCATAGTAAAATCACAAAATTTACCATAAAGTAATTTAACAAAGTAAAAATGAGATAGAGAAAATTTTTCTTTTATTCAACATATAATCAAGAAACTACAATTACAAGATTTCTTATTACAAAATACAATAAACCATCTTGTCTTTCTCAAGTATAATGTTTACAAAAATAAATCAATTACAAATATCTGCATTAGATAATGTTTTACATAGTCTCAATAAATACAAGTCTCAAAGATATACTACATCCGGAAGTCTGACATCTTTATCACAAGCATCGGCATGTCTTCTGCTAGAGAGAAAGTATCTTTCCAGTGATTTACCTCCATCCATAGACCGGCGGTCTCCCACACATCTTCCACATAGGAAGTGGCCCTACCCTTCACGAGGAATATAGACCAAAGGTGACCAGTGGTAATTTGCCTTCCTGAGTATATAGTGTTGTATCCTACACAACTCTATCAATCATACAACCCTAGATACCCTCTAGCTAAGTATGATTTCTGATAGGTTGTGCAATCCAGATATAGTGAAACGATAATGCATGCACAGACACGCATTACTATGGCCATAGTTTCGATATAAATTTACATTCGCAATGAACATTGTCGTAGTGTTCACCCACCCCAACTCGACTTGGTCAACTACGTTTAACTTATGAAGTCTTGACAATTTCAATATTTTAGTCTCCCTGACCTAGACAAGTTTACATTCACTGTCTATATTCCATAGACCTTATCGACTACCTTTCTTTATGAGGATTCTCATTGCATTATTGCAATACCTGAGATCCAAGACTTATCAATTCATAAGAATTTTAAATTGATTAATAATGACAAAGATGGTTATCTTACCCAGGTCAAGCATCATAGTCTAGGAAACTATTTCCCTTCTTACAAGTAAGAATAATTATACATAGTTAGGGCACTTGTCCCTTCAATCACGATCTACATAATGATCACAATGATTTAATATAAATAAATACCTCATTTGGTCAAGTTAAGGTTTAACTATTTAAGAGTTTTATCTAACTCAAATCTAGTCTTTCTAACTTAGGTGGATTCACAAGACATTGTCATTGCTCCATAGATCTTACGGAATGACTATCTATTCTTGGATATCTCTTTGCATCTTTGCAACATTTGAGATTCATCACTTATTGACAAGTAATAGCTAAGAGAAGTTGTGACTAAAAAGGTATGATAAAATTTATGTTTGACTATCCATTTAATGGTACCTCTTGCATGCTTGCAAAATCTGAGGCTTATGACTTATATCTCAAGTCGACTTGTAACCAAACAAATACGTTTCTCTACCTAAGGTTAAACATTATCGACTAATAACAAATCTCTTTTCAATAAGATAAATATAAACATTTATTATTTAGGGTTCTCGACCCTTTAATGTCTATCGCATATAGTAACTAAAATGGGTTATAACCATAAAAGTGCTATCAAATAATCTTTAACCCTTCTAGGTTAAACTAGGGTTTTATTTTACCCTTGACTAATCCATTATATCAAAATATCCCTATCTCATAACTTCAAGACTAAGGTTTATAAACGACCTTTGGTTTAACCCAACCAAGGTTAAGAATACTATAGTTCTTGTAAAGATAATAACTCCTATTCAAAGGAATATGAATGCTTTTCAATTTACCTTTATGTGATGTTATTAACCATCACTACTTATATATATATATATATATATATATATATATACTATATATGATTTTTTTCAAGGTTGTTTCTATATAACTCATCAAGATTACAAGTATAGACATTAAGAAAATCTTTGGACATTTATCTGGTTTATCTAATAATCTTGGTTCTTCTACCATTCAATCGATTATACCAAAATTACCATAGAACACTAAGAATCTAAGTTTCTTGGGATAAGATATCATTTTCAAAATGTATAGAAACTTGACAAGGAAATATTTTTGAAATAACATTACTCCGACTCAAGGCTATGAATATAACTATTCAAGATAAATCAATACTAATAAAATTCAAGAGTCTAATATATGATTATCTCATGAACATATCATTGGTTTCTACAAGATTATTTAATAAGTAAACTATTTTTCAAAACAAACATCAACTAAGACAACCTCCTACTATGATGTTCGTTTATCCTCCATACTATGATTTGATATGATTATCATTTAGATATCTATAAGAAAATAGTCGATTCAGAATACTTTAACATAGTGTTCACTTGTATTACCAAGTATCGGCCATATAAAATACACTTGATGCCTAATCATTTTAGAAATAGATCTAAATGGTTTACTAATAATGTTATCTGCATTATCCCATGTTTGACACTAATATCTTTTTAATGGTGAACACAATGAATACCGAAGGATATACCTCACTAGCATTCTCATATGACTGTCCAAAAAACACAACAATGGACATCCTAAAAGATTCATATGATTTCCTCATTGTTATTAACATATAAAACTAAGGAATACCTATTAGTCGATGGTCTTAGAGTTGGCAAGACGCCTCTGGCTATGTATCTCCTCTCAGCCACGATTTCTCCTATGTGTATCCCTAAACTTCACACAAGTTTCACCTTATTCCTCTCTACTGCCTCATGACTCAACTACATTGTTTAATAAAGGCTCAGTCATGACTCCTATAGATTCACCTTACTCCTCACTTCCACTCATTTCAGTTGCAATTGGTTCTAACTGAAGCCAAGTTTTATGCAAATTTTCCACATGTCGAAGGAAGACAACCGTCCCATGGGGCTCGGCGATGGTGGTAGTTAATACCACAGTCCTTCTCTTTTGGAAGAGGCTGACACATATCTTAACTATTGCTAATTATTTAATGATCCACAATAAGTGATCCGACTCACTACTACTATTATTGAAGGCTCTCCTATTTGCAAGCTAGTATAACAATATTGACTTATTATGAGGTATTATCCTCACTCGACACATAAGCATATTCTTATTTGATTATGTCAAATATGATTCACATAACATCACCTCAATTAGATAGTTATGGTTTAATCAAATAAAAAGATAATATTTAAACAAAGAATTACGGATATTGTGATTGGGTTGATCTTGTCTCCCCATCACAATCCATTGACAATATTCACATCTTCTTAACTCGACAAAAACATCTTAACATTAAGAATCATTTATAACACCTCAAGGGGACTTAATAATAATAAGACAACTATTTTACAACAATAACGACATAATATTTATGTTAAACGTAAATAGTCACAAATCACACTTCAAATGACATCGTTAATGTTATTAACGACTAAGACGACTTACTATGACTTAGAAAGATTTGTAAATAATATCGACTACCTGTCGATTAGGTTTAGAAGTAAACTGACAAGACAAGACTTACCTCTTACGACACATTGGTTCACGTTTTTGTTAAACACTTCTACTCGATTTGGCAAATAAACCACTCATAACCTAAGATCTATATCTGTCTCCTTGAAAGATACTCTCTCTTTTCTCTGAGATTCATCTAAAAAACCTGTATTCCTGTATCAAACTTGTAACCAACAAATTATGATCAGTGCATCATTACTCAAATAATAAACCGAATCTCATAATGCAATATTAAATCAACAACAATAAAATATTCATTTCCATAATTCCATATATAACATTCGATATTTAATTTATCTTTCCTCAACATTAATCTAAACATCATAATAGATTTACTTATGTCCAAGTAAAAGTAAAAAGTATGGCAAGACAAAAATTAGGGATGTAACATATCTTTCCCCTAAAGATTCATTGTCCTTGATGATATAAAGTATCAAAATGTCACTAAAACAGGTTTTTGTTTAACTGCGAAAAGTATAAAATAAGTGAGAAGAATTCTTGATAAATTTCATGGTAATCCTCCCATGTAGAACATCCTTTGAATATTGGTCCCACTAGACCTAACACTACATAACCTCTACGTTACACATGCAGTGCTTGCGATCTTCAAGCATTTAAGAAGCTTGATCATAACCATTCCTAGGTTTTGTACTTGTAAAACATTCTTAGAAGATAATATTCATATATTACTTAAATATATTTTTCATATATGAATCACAAAAAAGCATTATTCCTCTTGGCAATTACTGGTAATAAATTGATTACCTTGAAATTTCAAGAGTCCTTTATACTTAGGAACTGGTTTGGAATACATTCCATACTTTATGAAACTTTTCTAGAATTTTTACCTTCAAAAGAACTTTTCTTCTCTAACTGAGAATTGTCTTAGTGTATGCTTAACATCAATGTAACTTTCCTATTTATTTATTAGTGGTTTCCACTGATCATTTCTGATCAGCTTAATCTATTCATCTATTTCTGACAACATTTATGGACTAATGCTAATCTTATCTTCTAGCTTACCCAGCTTATAGGAATTCGGCATCATTCTTGTCCACTATTTCAATTCAAGCCATCTTAATAGAAAAAAGTTAGGTATTTTTATTAAAAAATTCCACAAGTGATAAGTAGTCTCCCCACTTATATTGCTGATCCATGCAATACATTCACAACAAGTCTTCCAAGACTTGGTTAACTCTCTCAGTTTGCCCATCAGTTTCAAGATGATAAGTTGTACTCACATTGAGTTTAGTCCTTAGCGCAGAATGCAAAGTTTTCCAAACCTTGATGTTACACATGCATCTCTATCCGAGATAATATTTTTAGGGAAGCCATGCAATCTAAACACCTCTTGCACAAATTTGTGAGCTAACATTGGTGCTCCATCAGTCAAATTCCCTAGTATGAAATGTGCTACCTTCGTAAGTTTATCAACCACAACTAAATGGCATCGTGTCTATTCCTAGACATAGGAAGACCTTGAAAAAAATCCATACTAATAACTTGCCATTCCCACTCTGGCATACCATGTGGGTACAACAATCCTATAGGTGTTGATGTTTTGCTTTTTACCCTTTGGAACTTGAGACAACTTTCTACAAATCTTGCAGCATCGTTCTTCATTCTTTTCATGAAATTAAGAGGTTTAACATCTGCTATAAGTTTGGTTACTCTAGGATGTTCAAAGTATGGTGCGGTAAGAACTTCTTTCCATACTAGATTCCTTAATTCAGCAGAATTAGAAACACATATTCTTCCTCTGAAACTCAATAGTCTGTCAGTCTCAAAATGAAATCTATCATAGCTTGAATCTTTAAGATTTACCATAAGAGCTTACTTAACTTGCTCATCATGTATAGGTACACCCCTTAATCCTTCTCCTGAGGCATCAATTTTTCCCTCAAACTATCCTTCATGATAGGAATTCACAGAATTGGTGTTGTTGTAATTTCTCTTAACCATTGCAGAATTACTTGCACATAATGATAATGTTCTCCTTCATTCTTAAAATAAATAAGTATATCTTCCAGAAAAGGCTAGAACAAACTTGTCTAAACAATCTCTAATCAACTGTTTATGAGATTTATGAATACGATAGAGGTATCTGTAAGTCTAAAGAGCAACACTGCAAACCCTTAGTGCCCATTTCTTGTCCAAAAGTTGTTTTATGGTTATCCTCATCCTTCAATCTTGACTGATGATATATTGATTGACAATCAATCTTTGAAAACACTGCAGCTCCACGCATCTAATCAAAGAGGTCATCAATACATGGTGAAAGATATTGGTTCTTTATCGTTGCTTTATTAAGTATACGATACTAAATACACAATTGTAGAGTTATGTCCTTCTTGACAACGATAACTAGTGCACCCCATGGTGAAATACTAGATCTAATCAAACTTTTAGCCAAAAATTCTTGTAATGGGGCTTTGATTCCATTAATTCTATAGCTATCATAAGGTAAGGTACTTTTCTAGGTAACTTATCCAAAACTCTAGGAGGAATAAAATTTTTAGTTGCTTCAATCACCTGTTCCATCAACTTTGGTGGAATGACATTCTTCATATCTAGGACAGTCCTAAGTCAAGCCTATATTTTTCTTCCTTTTAGGGTCTATGGTTACAGGATTTCCATTACTCACTCTATATTCTTGGTGATTTTCCTTTCTCATCCCATGAGAAATCTCATTTTCCCCCTTAGGGTTTCCTTGATTTCTTACTTTCTTTTCCAAAATACCAAGTCTCTCTTTGGTTTTTTTACAAAAATGTTTAGGATTGCTCCAATTTGTTCAAGAGATTAACTAGTGGTCTATTCTCTTCTAGACTCTCATCTTTGTTTGGTTCTTGTAGGATACATGTCATTTTTTTCATGCTAGATAAATAAGTTATCTCATAGTTTTCTGAATCTAAAGCGACTCAAAACATCAAACATATTTATCTCATAACAATCAATAGATTGATACAAAACATTCTCATCTTTATTATAATTTATTTAGGAGTAACCACATCCTTATTTATATAATTGATACAACAAGACTATATGTCACTATCAATTTAACAATCTTCCAATTAAACAAACATAGAGGGTGGATGTACACACAAGTACTCCTCCAACACCTTATTCCTAAAACATAAGTATCGCAAAAAACCCCAAGTGACATGTCATAACTGGCTACAGTTTACTAGGTTTTTACTACACAAGTAGAAATAGCAAGATTCTTGGCCAATTCAATACGTTGTTTTCTTTCTAGCTATATACACTTAAGCACATCAGCAAACATCTCTGACTCCTCCAGCCATGCACCCTCAAAGTAAATAATACACTCTTTAAGTTCAACCTCCTCGATAGGTTTCTTCTTAACCACTAATTTAGGCAAACGCTGGGGAATAGACTTTCTAGCAATTTTCTTGGTTCTTCTCCACACCATTCTGGCACAAGAAAATTCAAACATTAGCTAACCGCATAATGTTGACTACAAGTTAGCATAGTGGACTCATAAGCCCTAGTGATGAACCTGGTAGCTCTGATACCATATCTAACATCCACGTTCTAAATTCATAGTAAAACCAAAAAATTTACCATAAAGTAATTTAACAAGGTATAAATGAGATAGAGAAATTTTTTCTTTTATTCAACATATAATCAAGTAACTACAATTACAAGATTTCTCATTACAAAATATAATAAACCATCTTGTCTTTCTCAAGTACAATGTTTACAAAAATAAATCAATTACAAATATCTTCATTGGATAATGTTTTACATAGTCTCAATAAATACAAGTCTCAAAGATATACTACATCCGGAAGTTCAACATCTTTATCACAAGCCTCGGCATGTCTTCTACTAGAGAGAGTATCTTTCCAGTGATTTACCTCCATCCACAGACCGATGGTCTCGTACACATCTTCCACATAGGAAGTGGCCCTACCCTTCACGAGGAATATAGACCAAAGGTGACCAGTGGTAATTTACCTTCCTGAGTACATAGTGTTGTATCCTAGACAACTCTATCAATCATACAACCCTAGATACCCTCTAGGTAAGTATGATTTCCAATAGGTTGGGTAATCTAGATACAGTGAACCGATAATGCATGCAGAGACATATGCATTACTATGGCCATAGTTTCAATATAAATTGATGTTCGCAATGAATGTTGTCGTAATGTTCACCCACCCCAACTTAACTTGGATACTATTATATTCCTACAGTTTGACTTGGTCAACTACGTTTAACTTATGAAGTCCTGACAATTTCAATATTTTAGTCTTCTCGACCTAGGCAAGTTTACATTCACTATCTCTATTCCATAGACCTTATCGACTACCTTTCTTTATGAGGATTCTCATTGCATTATTGCAATACCCAAGATCCAAGACTTATCAATTCATAAGAACTTTAAATCGATTAATAATGACTAAGATGGTTATCTTACTCAGGTCAAGCATCATAGGCTAGGAAACTATTTCCCTTCTTACAAGTAAGAATAATTATACATAGTTAGGACACTTGCCCCTTCAATCATGATCTATATAATGATCACAATGATTTAATATAAATAAATACCTTATTTGGTCAAGTTAAGGTTTAACTAAAGAGTTTTATCTAACTCAAATCTAGTCTTTCAGACTTAGGTAGATTCACAAGATGTTGTCATTGCTCCATAGACCTTATGGAATGACTATCTATTCTTGGATATCTCTTTGTATCTTTGCAACATTTGAGATTCATCACTTATCAACAAGTAATAGCTAAGAGAAGTTGTGACTAAAAAGCTATAATAAACTTTATGTTTGACTATCCATTTAATGGTATCTCTTGCATGCTTGCAAAACCTGAGGCTTATGACTTATATCTCAAGTTGACTTGTAACCAAACAAATAAGTTTCTCTACCTAAGGTTAAACATTATCTACTAATAACAAATCTCTTTTCAATAAGATAAATATAAACATTTATTATTTAGGGTTCTCGACCCTTTAATGTCTACCCCATAGAATACCTAAAACGGGTTATAGCCATAAAGGTGCTATCAAATAATCTTTAACCCTTCTAGGTTAAACTAGGGTTTTATTTTACCCTTGACTAATCCATTATATCAAAATATCCCTATCTCATAACTTCAATACTAAGGTTTATAAATGACCTTTGGTTTAACCCAACCAAGGTTAAGAATACTATAGTTCTTGTAAAGATAATAACTCCTATTCAAAGGAATATGAATGCTTTTCAATTTGCCTTTACGTGACGTTATTAACCATCACTACTTATATATATACTCATATATGATTTTATTCAAGGTTGTTTCTATATAGACTTAGTCTATTTCCCGTAATGGTTTACTACAGTTAAACTCATCAAGATTACAAGTATAGACATTAAGAAGATCTTTGGACATTTATCTCATTTATCTACTAATCTTGGTTCTTCTACCATTCAATAGATTATACCAAAATTACCATAGAACACTAAGAATCTAAGTTTCCTGGGATAAGATATCATTTTCAACAATTATAGAAACTTAACAAGGAAATATTTTTGAAATAACATTACCTCGACTCAAGGTCTAAACTATATGACTTAAGGCTATGAATATAACTATTCAAGTTAAATCAATACTAATAAAAATCAAGAGTCTAATATATGATTATCGCATGATCATATCATTGCTTTCTACAAACTTATTCAATAAGTAAGTTGTTTTTCAAAACAAACATCAACTAAGACAACCTCCTACTATGATGATCGTTTATCCTCCATACTATGATTTGATATGATTATCATTTAGATATCTATAAGAAAATAGTTGATTCAGAATACTATAACATAGTGTTCGTTTGTATTACCAAGTATCGGCCATATAAAATGCATTTGATGCCTAATCATTTTAGAAATAGATCTAAATGGTTTACTAATAATGCTATTTGCATTATACCATGATTGACACTAATATCTTTTTAACAATAAACACAATGAATACTGGAGGATATACCTCACTGGCATTCTCATATGACTATCCAAAAAATACAACGATGGACATCCTTAAAGAATCATATGATTTCCTCATTGTTATTAACATATAGAACTAAGGAATACCTATTAGTTGATGGTCTTAGAGTTGGAAATACTTGCTGATAGAACTCTACAGTCAACACCTCTAGCTGTGTATCTCCTCTTAGCCACGATTTCTCCTTTGCATATCTCCCTAAACTTCACACAAGTTTCTCCTTATTCCTCTCTGTTGCCTCATGGCTTGACTACGTTGTTTAATAAGGGCTCAGGCATGACTCCTATAGAGTCGCCTTACTCCTCACTTCCACTCATTTCAGTTGCAACTTAATTGAATGCATAATAGTCCATAAATGATTTGGTTCTAACTGAAGCCAAGTTTTATGTAAATTTTCCACATATTGAAGGAAGACAACCATCTGATGGGGCTCGTCAATGGTGGTAGTTAATACCACAGTCCTTCTCTTTTGGAAGAGGCCAACACATCTCTTAACTATTGCTAATTATTTAATGATCCCCAATAAGTGATTCGACTCACTACTACTATTATTGAAGGCTCTCCTATTTGCAAGCTAGTATAACAATATTGACTTATTATGAGGTATTATCCTCACTCAACACATAAGCATATTCTTATTTGATTATGTTAAATATGATTCACATAACATCACCTCAATTAGATAGTTATGGTTTAATCAAATAAAAAGATAATATTTAAAAAGAGAATTATGGATATTGTGATTGGGTTGAGCTTGTCTCCCCATCATAATCCATCAACAATATTCACGTCTTCTTAACTTTACAAAAATGTCTTAACATTAAGAATCGTTTATAACACCTCAAGGGGACTTAATAATAATAAGAAAAACATTTTATGACACTAATGTCGTAATATTTACGTTAAACGTAAATAGTCACAAATCACAGTTCAAATGACGGCGTTAACGATATTAACGACTAAGATGACAAGTACTACGACTTAGAAAGATTTGTAAATAATATCGACTACTTGTCGATTAGGTTCAGAAGTAAATTGACAAGATAATACTTACCTCTTACGATTCATTGGTTCACGTTTTCATTAAACACTTATACTTGATTTGGCAAATAAACCACTCGTAACCCGAGGTCTATATCTCTCTCCTCGAAAGATACTCTCTCTCTTTTCTCTGAGAGTCATCTGAAAAACCTGTATTCCTGTATCAAACTTGTAACCAACAAATTATGATTAGTGCATCATTACTCAAATAATAAGCCAAATCTCATAATGCAATATTAAATCAACAACAATAATATATTCATTTCCATAATTCCATATATAACATTCGATATAATCTATGTCTTTCCTCAACATTAATCTAAACATCATAATAGATTTACTTATGTTCAAGTAAAAGTAAAAAGTATAGCAAGACAAAAATTAGGGATGTAACAGTTAGGCCTTTGCCTTGTATCCGTGCTTCCCCTGTGGTGGTCTGTGGACCTGAGATTGCTGAAAATGAGAGTTTCTATTTGAGTCATGGTGTGGTCTACAAGTTTAATGGCTTGTGGCCCTCCCTTCTTGATCTCCATGGTTGGGTTTTGGTCTCCTGGAAGCATGTTGTCTCTGGGTAGATTGAACTCTTCCCCAGTGTAAGGGGATTCTTCATCGTAACCTTCGCTACCTCTGAGGAGTGAGACTAAGTGCTAGACAGGGGGTGGTTGTGGTGTGATCATTCATTGTCCATTAGGCCTTGGACTCGCTCTTTCAATCTCTCATGGAGCCGCTGAATACCAGATCAGTTTGGGTCTGACTGTTGAATTTCCCTCTACAGTTTTGGGAGGAATCATGTTATGAAGCTATCGGCAACACCATTGGAAGCTTTTTGAAGGTGGACTCTATGACTCAAAATCTTGGGCATACCATGGTGGCTCAAATTTTAGTTGATATGGACATCTCCAAACCTCTCCATGGAGACGTGGTCTTGATGGTGGAGGATAGACCATGGACGCAACTCCTGGACTATGAGGGCCTCCCTTTTCGTTGCAAGAGATGTTTCTCCATTGGTCATATGGCCTCTAGCTGCCCTCTTGCTCGCTGCAAGGGTGCGGCAACCTGGTGGAATGATGCTCTCACTGAACATCTCACGGTGGGCACTCCCTCTTCTGATGGTTCCTCCAAGGAGGATGTTCCTTCCTTGGCTGAATCATTCAGGAGTTTGAATCTCCCCAGGATCCTCTTTCGATTAACCCTTCTATAGATCCATTGATGCCTCAAACTGTTATCACTATTCAGGCAAAGCCTATTTGACCCTTGTTGATCACCCCTGCTGGTCCTACAATTGCTCCTGACTCCTCTTATGCGTTGTCAGCTCCCTCGCTGTATGGTGGCTCATTGCCCGTGGTGGCTGTTGAGGATCTGCTCCTCTCACCTCACTTGGTGGACTTCGATTCTGAGTCTTCTTGGTCTATTGTTTAGAGAAAGAAGAAGGGACTCCCCAAATTTGTCACTGCTTCGTGGCCTAGGGTTAAGGGAGTTAGATTTGTCCCCTCAGGTTCTGGGGTTGTCTAGTCCTTGTTTTTTGTTTGATGGCTATATATCAGATGTTCCTGTCCTATTTTTGTTTTGTGTGTGGCTTGTTTAGGCATATTCTACAGAGCCCTGGGGGCTCTTGTTGGTTAAGGGTTCTGCCCTTGTTTGCTCTGTATTGTGCCTCTGTGGCTGTTGTGTAAACACCCTTTTTGTCGCTTACTTTATCAAAAACTAGTGTCATGTAGAGTACATGTCTTTGTTGTGTCTAGTATTAGTACAGTATGTGTATTGTATATTGTAGTTGTTAGAAGGGGTGTGGCATATTGTTATAGAGAGAAAATTGTTGTTGGAAATTAAATAGTTTTATATGTTATATTTGTAGTATTTATGTAATTGTTGAAAGTAAATCTAGTAATGTAATAATTTTGTAATGCTTGATTAATTTAGTATAAAAGTCTATAATTTATTTTTATTTTTAATTTGTAAAATTTGGTGTGGATTGAATAATATGTAAATCAATGATGTTTGTCTGTACAATATTAATATAATATATTGATACAGTTTTAACAAATAAGAATGTATTTAACATTTTTTAATAATGTTTGTGTGTATAATATTAATACAATATACAAAAAAGTTTTGTAATATATAGTTAAATTGTTGTTATTTCAATAGTTACTATGAATGTCAATTTGAAATAATAGAAAAAATTAAAGCCACGATTGTTCATCTTCTCCCTCTACCAACAGAAAATGGAGAACCAAAAGTTGCATCCTCCTCTATCACTGATGATCTAGACAGGCTATATACACCTGAGAAATGAAAAGTAGGGATTTTGTTCATCATTCTACGACACATTGAAAAATATGTAGTCAAATTTGAAATTTTAAAATGAAATGAATGGTAAGGAGAATAGTTAATCCAATACTAAAATGTTGTTTGTGTAGCCTATAGCTTTCAACATTGACAACATCAACCATTGTCTATAATCGATGTATAAGCAAATGTTTTGTAATTGTAAAAGTATTTGACATTTTGAAGAATACAATAGTAAGACAAAAACAAAGAAATGATAGTCTATGTATAAACCAACAAAAATTACATAAAATTGTATGCTTATAGAAGAAACACACGATGTCTGATTCTATATTTCTCTAAATATAAATAGAAAAAATGTGTACCTACCTAGTAATTATTGTATAAAATAAGAATTATATAAGCATGCCATTCATGCCCATTCATCAAAGTCACATGTTTTGTGCAATATCATCCAATAAGCTAGTCTATTTTAAATTTGATAAAATAAATAATTTATGGCATGAAGTGTGTCTGACATATACATTAGATACTGAGCCTATAATGGTCTCTAATAACACGAGATTTCTTATGGTTAGTCTCTTTCTGTTAGACATAAATCTAGAAGTATAAGTTTCCTTGTAAGTTTCATGTTTATTTTGAGGATAGGCGATCTAATGAAAAAACTTAAAAACAAGTGCCTTTGTAGTGTTGTAATAATAGTATATGTTTTGTTGTCCATAAATGAGGTGTGACATAGCATTTTAGAGAGGAGGTGGGAAGAATTATGAGATGAATAGATGTTAGTGTATATATATTTCATATATATTATACACATAGGCATAAGCCTACTTAGGTGAGTTTTTTTATAATCTTGACACATGTCAAGGTTGTTAGGAGGTTAGTTGAGGAGTCATCAAGTCTCCCACTAAACTAGCCACTCACACTAGTTCGTAGGGAGTCAACTTGATGGCCACTCTTAGTTGTGGAGTCCTCTCAACTAATAACTACTTTCATCTCCTGTATGTATTTTTTCTTTTGCCTAATCAAATTACTTCAAACTTTGTGATCAAAATTCATCTTATTGATTCTACAAATTCTTCATGGTATCAGAGAAACTAAGTTAGATTGGTGGTTCTTTTTTTGGAGTCAAAAAGTCATCTTGCATGTGTAGAGGGGAAAACCGCCCACATAGAAGGTCATCACTGTTGAAGCATTGCCATTAAAGAGAGGATCACTGGAATAAATCATCGCCATCCATCATAGGTATCAAAGGATCTAATACTAGCTAAAATATATCAGAATGGAGTTCATAATATTGCCTCTCCCTTTTGAAATAATTTTGAAATGCTTTTGATGTAATTTGCCTATCAAAGGATCACCCCTATTCAAGGCACTCTATTTTGTTTGAATGAATCTTTGTTTTTCTAGGGCTTTTAGGAGGGCACAATTTGACCACACACGGGCTAGATTCGTGCCACAAAAGTGCTAATTCTCCCCTGTGAAGGCTGATGACCTACAATAAGAAGGACAAATGGCTTGTGTATGATGAAACTCGGCGTAGAGAGGAGCCTTTTTTCTCTTTGCAGACATTTTTTTCTATGTAGAGAGGGTAGAGTGATTTCATTTCTATAGAAAGGAGGCACAATTTGGTAGCATTCTTCCTTGTTTCATAGAGAGGAGGCTCCTTTTTTGCATATCAAAGGCTTAAGCCTACTTCTATTCATTGAATGAGAGGCGATGACTTACAACATGAAGCAAAGGAATTGAAGTCTTGCATTTCCTCATTTGGCCATTGTTTGTGGTTGTTATTTGGCATTGAAATCTTGGATTTTCTCATGTGACCATTGTTTTTGGTTGTTAGTTTGGCATTGGAGTCTTGTTGTTTGTGGTTGTTAGAGCTAGAATTTTATGCTACCTTACATTATCATCTATTGTAACTTTAAGCATATAGCTAGCAATTTTAGGTTACTAATAACATTTTATGTTATTTTAACATTAAATGTTACCTTCTTTGTAACCATTAACAACTATCAAACATAAATAGTTAGCAAATTTCTCTTGAAGAGATTATGGTTTCTAATAAACTCTTGTAATTTCGCCTGATGAAGACGAAGGGTGAGGTCTGGTTTGGTAGGAGGCCAATACCCCCTCACAATCAAACCATTGTAATCTTCATCTCTTTCTAACTCTAATGACTGGTTGGATAGCTAAGCTACCTCTTGCCATAGAATTTTTTTCTCTTTTCAGTGCAAATGCATTAAACTGTCATTTATGGGAAATTGATTCTGTAATAATTTTTGCTTGGTAGCTCTAAATTGAGCACTGTATTTTGCAAACATTTTTTTAATTTCCCATGCATGTTGTACCTAATTTCATTGCAAAACACACTAATTTATAAAGTGCCAAAACTGGGGGAGTCACCTAATCAAGAGGGTTGCCTAATGTGTCGATTTTCTTTTGTCTAAAGGAATTAACTTGTTCTAATCTTGGGATATGAAACTTACTCTTCTGTAATCAACCTAAACAAGGTAAACTATAAGTCTTGGTGTGAAGGCATCCTAAAACATCTCAGGTTCCATAATCTTATACTCTATCTATATGGACTTGTCCCTGAACTTAGTAAACAATCTCAGAAAGATAAGTGGTTTAATCATCATGATCACATTGTTGGATTGATCAGTTTACATATTCCAGATGATGTTTTGTATGCAATCATGAATATTGACTGTCCACATGCATTATGGATCAAAATTTGGGAGATATATGGAGACTCCAATGTTTCTCCATTCCCACATGATCCTACTTTGATCACAACTCATATCCCTAATCCTGATACAGAAACAAAATGTTTTGTTGACATAGAAGAATTCATGATCACTCCTATTGTTTGTTCATCAGATCTCAAAGTCACTCCTTCGAGAGCTTCCAACACTTCTTTGCAAGAGGATATCAATCTTCCTAGCATTATTGATTGGGACAGATTTCTACCTAACATCACTTGTCTATTTGTAGAGTCTCGTATTGCTAACATGGAAGCACATTGAGGGCATCAGTGTTCTTTTTTTATGACAATTTCGATTATGTTGCGTCAACATTGTCCTCTTTGGATATTCATGCTCTACATCATCCTAAACATGGCTCAATATTGTCATCATCCTAATCTATTAGGTATGCACCTAATTTGAGTATGTCATCCTTCAGCATCAACATGGGGAAACCTAAGCACTCTTTGAAGACATCGACATGGGCATCATCATCCTTGGATTAGCTTCATCATGATTCAAGATCATACATACATCTTCTTGCATGGGAAGATATATTGCATCTTCAAGTGGTTTCATTTCTTCCCAAGGGAAGGAACATGTTGTTCAACATTCTTAGATCTACATCTACATCCTTTACTGACAATCCAACATCACTACAGTAGGACATGTGTTATGGGGGGTTTCATATACCTTCTTTCATTTTCTCTCCTATGGGGGAATCATATATTGTACTTAGTGAAAGAAGTCGAGTACTTCTTTACCTATATAATTTTTCATGCATCTTTTCTCTCTTTTGGAGGGTAATTTTTTCCCACTAGGTTTTCTACCTTTCTCTGTTTCTGAGAAATTGCATTGTACTTGGGTTCCTCATCAAGCTTAGTTTTTGGGACCCAATTACATATTTGCATTGTTCATGGGTGCCTCACCAGGCCTTGTCACTGGGACCCTTTTCATTTGTGCCCACCTAATCTATGCTTAAGGGGGGTGTTAGTGTATATATATTTCATATATATTATATACACATAGGCATAAGCCTACTTAGGTGAGTCTTTTTATAATCTTGACACATGTCAAGGTTGTTAGGAGGTTAGTTGAGGAGTCATCAAGTCTCCCACTAAACTAGCCACTCATGCTAGTTTGTAGGGAGTCAACTTGATGACCACTCTTAGTTGTGGAGTCTTTCTCTCAACTAATAACTACCTTCCTCTCCCATATGTATTCACTCTTTTGCCTAATTAAATTACTTCAAACTTTGTGATTAGTATTAGTCTTATAGATTATGTGAATTCTTCAATAGATTCTTGCAAGTATTATAATTACACTAAGTGGGTGAAGATTATAGTTGTGAACGATTTATTATTAATATTATTATAATTAATAATAATAGTACTATTATATTATTATTATAATTAATAATAAAAGTAATATTATATTATTATTATAATTATAATAGTATATTAAAACATAATATATAATTATAGTAAATATTATTTTTTAAATAGTTAAAAATTAACAAGTAGGATTAGCCTTTTTAGATTAAACTTGTCTTGTACTTCCATGTTTTTATGTATTTTGCAAATAGAAGTTTGGTCAATGTCTATCTAGCATGCTAATATAATTTTTTACAACATATTAATAAACAAGTGCTATGTACTGGCTAGTACCTGCCTTGTAGTGTTGTTATTATAGTATTTGTTTAGTTGTAATTTTTTTTTGTTGATTAGCTATTGGTTGTATATAGTATTTGTTTAGTTGTAATTTTTTTGTTGATTAGGTATTGGTTGTATAGACAAATTACATTGAAAAATTAATTTTTGAAGAGTGTTGAAATGTGTTAGGTAAATAAAATTGAAATCTCAAAAATAATCTAATTTGATAAAAATAAAATAGGACTAAAATATTTCCTTAACTATAAAACTAAACTTTACAAAGCCTATTAAATAATACAAACATTTCCTTAAAATGTAATATTACTAATACTTTTATAATTTAAAATGCATTAAAATATTGTAAGTTTGTAAGTTTGAAGAATAATTACACAATATAATAAAAATAATATATTCATATTTAGACCACTACAGTATTTTATCTTAGCCACTTAATTTTTTGTTTAAGTAATAATAGTAAAGAGAACATGATTTTCATTATTTTAATTAATCTAATATTATGGTTTAATAATAATTTTTTCTAAAGATAAAAGAATTGTTTATCATTTCAAATTTGTAACTATTATATTTCCAGAACTAAATTTATAAGGAAAAATTTATGTGAACTCATTTTGAAATGTCTTGGGTAAATAAAATTTAAAATCTCAAAAATAATATAATTTGCTAAAAATAAAATAGCACAAAAAAATTTACTTAGCTATAAAACTAAACTTTACAAAGCCTATTAAATAACATAAATATTTCCTTAACTATAAAACTAAACTTTACAAAGCCTGCATATTTGTATTATGTGGAGAGCCCTGGCTCTAGTTGAGTGTATAGAGATTTGAAATGTCTACTTAAGATATTAAAATTTAATAATATTAATACTATGACAATTTAAAATGCATTAAAATATTGTATGTTTGAAGAATAAAAAAATTAATAACATCATGATACTATACATTTTTAACTTTCTAGTAAATAAAATTGAAATACTAGATTTTTAACTCTTGAGTAAATAAAATTGAAATCCCAAAAATAATATAATTTCGTAAAATGAAATGCGTAGAACCCTATATTTTTAATAGTATTATTAATATTATAACTTTGTCCCTTTGACAAAAAGTAATTTTTAAAGCAAAAAATTAAATTCATAAAAATTGATGATTCTTCCCTCTCATAATTATCGCCATCCATTTAGGCATGACTTAACTAGTGGGAGACAAAATTTGTGTTCATAATTTGTTTACTTGCCACATCCTCCCCTCAAACCAAAATTATCTGGGCATTTATAGCTTTTTGTTGCATTCTCCAAATTTTCCTGACAAGAAAAACAATCCTGTCTTTTGATTGGTTTGCATTCAATAGATTAATAACTAGATAAGGGATGATAGTGTTGTTATTATAGTATTTGTTTAGTTGTATTGGTTGTATAGACAAATTGCATTCCAATAATTGAAAAATTAATTTTTGAAGAGTGTTGAAATGTCTTGGTTAAATCAAATTGAAATCTCAAAAATAATCTAATTTGGTAAAAATAAAATAGGACTAAAATATTTCCTAACTATAAAACTAAACTTTTACAAAGTCTATTAAATAACACAATTATTTCCTTAAAATGTAATAATACTAATACTTTTATAATTTAAAATACATTTAGAAATTGTAAGTTTGAAGAATAAAATAAAAAATGTACTAACATGGCGAAATATTTTTAGTGATACTATAGATTTTTAACTTTTGACTAAATAAAATTGAAATCCTAGATTTTTAACTCTTGACTAAATAAAATTGAAATCCCAAAAATAATCTAATTTCATAAAATAAAATGTGTAGAACCCTAACCCTAACTAGGTGTGGATAGATTTGAAATGTCTACCTAAAATATTAAAATGTAATAATATTGAATACTATTACAATTTAAAATGCATTAAACTATTGTAAGTTTGAAAAATAATTACATAATATAATAACAGTGTGGATAGATTTGAAATGTCTGCCTAAGATATTAAAATGTAATAATATTGAATAGTATTACAATGCATTAAAATATTGTAAGTTTGAAGAATAATTACATAATATAATAACAATAACATATTCATGTTTACATCACTATAGTATTTTATCTTAGTCACTTAATTTTTTATTTAAGTAATAATAGTAAGTACTTTTAGAGAACATGATTTTAATTATTTTAATTAATCTAATATTGTGGTTTAGTAATAATTTTGGGTGCATTCATTTAATAAAAGTATGTGGTTCAACTCCATTTAATTAGACATTTTTTTGGGGATTTTAATTTTTTTTTGCTTAAGAGTTAAAAATCTAGAGTGTCATGAAAAATACTTTTATTTTGGGGATTTCAATTTTATTTACTCAACAGTTAAAAATCTAGTGTGTTGAAAAATATTTAAATGAAGTGATTCCATGTTCCTAAATATAGTTAGTAAAATCTTAAAAATATAATGCCCTTTATAGTTTTCCCTTTTTTATTTGATTTGATAAAACCCTAATAAAATATAGTTATAAAATATTATCAAACATAAATAAAATAATTTCCATAAGGAAATATTATCGTCATTATTGTAATGGATGTGCATTCATCACTATTTTCTGCCAATTAGATTAAAGAAAAACAATTTTTCAATTTGTTATAATATTTGCATCTATACAATAGTAATAGCTAAATATTTTTTAAATAGAAAAACTATTTTAGTTCTCATTGGTTGCAAAAAGAATTATTAATAACTAGTTATGTAACGCCCCACCATGAAACTCTAGAGAACAACACAATCACACTATACAAATAGAACATTTTTTTTGAAAGAGATAATAAAATAACATTTAACATATCTATACTAAGTAATGTTCTCCCAGGGTTCCTTGGCTGCATTACTGACAAACTACTATCATATTCTCTCATACGTCATGTATTAACTGACAACAATAATTCATTCTCTATCTATTGCATTAAATGAATAACCATATACATTTCCATGACATCAGATAAATAATCTTCTAGAATAAGTACAACTGCAATTTTTCCATACACATGAGGATACGATATTCCATTGTTTACATCATCAACTTTTGATTACATTGGATTACATACATTATGAATAATCTGATACACAAGATAGTACATGAGCATAAATAACTGTCTTTATAAACTAGTACAAGATCTGAATCTGCTATAGGAGATGCAACCTTATTGCACACGAATAATGGTAAAGAAAAACCAATGGAGATAAAGCACATCCACCCAACCATGTAGAACCCTAAGGTCCACCCCCTGTGCTAGGAGATAACATAAGGTCCCAAAACATCAAACAGTTAGGTAGACATTTTCCTAACAGGAACAAGGACTGAACATGACTCCATTACAACACATGACAACATCACAAGCAACTCAATATCACTTCTAGAGGCAACACATGATAAATGGGGAGAATACAACTAGGGAATGCTAGGCTGCAGTAGGGAGAGTGTCATCGCACGGTCCTAACATGGGTTATCCTGACAGCCTCTTACTAGGCGTCGGCCCCCATCTATGGTTATCCTGACAGCCTCTCACTAGGCGCCGGCCCCATAGGGTGACTCATGCAGATTCAACCTTCCTTTCATGAGGACAAGGAAGTTGATCTTGCCAACTAGGCCTTCTCTACCCATCCTTAGTCTAAACGAGCACTACAGGCATGGGAGAGGAAATCCAATTATCTTGTTAATGTGTAATTTACCCTTTTCGCCCTAGTTCATTTTTAGGTTTTCACTTAATTAACAACTTTCAATGGGTTATCCTGACAGCCACTTTGGGCGCCGACCCCACATTGAAAGCCACTCCCCTACCTGCATCTAGAAACAATAACCATCAAGCAAGATAATTACTATCTTAATGATAAGTAAACATAAACAATGCAAGGCATTTACCTTCTTGCATACAAAACATAATCACAATGACCAACCTTTAGATCATTGTCCCAAAAATTTCAGTTCGTCAATCGCAATAACCATAACAACACATATCCAGAGCAAGGTATGGGTCATCTTGCTCTTCAAATCTCAACCATGAATAAAATAATTTCTCATTACGATTACCAAGATCTCCCCATTACAATACTACACACAAACTCGACATCAACACTTCCTTGAAGGAGATTTAAACTCATCATAATATATTCACAACATAGTATGTATATCATCTCACATTATTGTTTACCAAGACCCACATACATAGACAAGAGACATCATGTTCTTACAACATCTTCATTTCAAGACAACTATGAACAAAATACATGCAATCAAATCATATTACCTTATGCCTCTGGAACCTAAACTTGACAATTTATACATAGACCAACTCACATGAAAATTTTGCTTGCAATAAGCAATTTCAACTAATCAACTCATTGACAACATAAATTTTTCTTACAAGGGCAATTCAATCTCTTAGTTATCCTGAAACCTATAAGTTTTACTTATAAGGCTAAATTTACAAGTACATTGTTGTTTAACCTAATTCCAACCTTTAAGTCCAATTTCAACTTAACAAAATCATTATAAAAGATCTTTACAAAACCAAATCAACTAGATTACATTTCATCTACACTAATTATTTTGTCATATCCAATTCCATTTAATCAAATTAGCAACTGGATTCAAGTTATATCTCCACCAAGAATTTCATAAAACCTAGGTCTAGTTTAATTAATATTAATTCTATCTATTATATTAATCAATCATCAATTACATATAAATATAACCGTCAAGCTAAACAAATGCATAGATAATATTAATTACAAATGCTTATAGATCAAATACTAGTTACAACATTTATAATCCAAACCCATTTATCATATTTCTACTAACAAAACCATTATAATAGAATCAATGCCATATTACAGTAAATATGCAATCATATCGATTAGTTTAATTAACATTTGTATTAAACTATAACAACTACATTTCTTTTGTTTCATAAGTTAATAATTCTATCATATATATATACTCCAACAACTTATCTAATAAATCATGTATCTTAACTATGTTTTTGATTCATAATTAATTTATAATAGATGATAGGTTTATATACATGTTCATGTACTTGTGTGTAGGTTATTCTTATTCCCAAGGTAAGATTTGGTCAATAATAGAGCATTTATTTACGACTTTTGTTGAAGATAAGGTGTAAAATTGTTATTGATTGTTTGACCATTGAAATGGATATATAGACAATATCATTCTTTCTAAAAGATAAGCATGAAAATCAATTTCATTTTGCTCTCACGATTATCTTATTAATAAACTTTTAACTTCTATGAGTTTACGTAATGACATTAGATGCTCTAGAAGCACTTGCCACATTGACTAAAGCAAAACATGGTTGAACTTTTAAGATTCCTTCATGGGGAAATACACATGGAATCACATATAGTTTGGAGCCATTACCAATAGAAGTTTTGATGAATCGGTAATGATTAGGAAACTTAAACTCAAGTCTATAAAAATTAGGGACAAATACGGAAGCTTGAAAATGAGTTGTGACACAAAATTGAAGAAACATATGTTGTAGAGTGTTAGGGCCATGAGGATTTTGTTTCTATTGGCCTTTGAGAGCATAAAGAGTTATATCGATGAAGAATATAACAAAAGTAGAGCTTGGGATGTATGAGATTGAAATGGGATACTTTTCACCCTTGATAAATTACTCTATTAAACACATAATATGATAGAACGAGATCTCTCCTAACTCCTCATGGAACCCCTGATTCAACATAATCGATTCCATACTTTAATTTTTTTTGCCTTTGTGTTTTTATCAGTAATTATCAATAACTTTTATTGGCTTGTAAATGGTACAAATCGACTACCCAATTTCATTCAAGTTTTCAAAACTGATTAAAATGCATTGCAACGTTGCCAGACTTTCCTAACGTTCCCTAACTCGAAAGAAATTTTCTTCACTTCTATTTTGTAGGAAAAACTTAATGGCGTATCTAGAATCATTGCCGTACATATTAACCCTAACAAGTTCAAGAAAGGTAATAATTATGATATTAACATTACAAGGTTGGTAAGATGTTATTTTAGCAAATTGAAGATTATATACTGAACTATGTAGTTTTATAAATCGTTGTTTTAAGCTCAGCCTGATGGGACTTGGAATTTTTGATTCTAGTGCAACTGAGTATCATATGAATAAATATTTGAAAATATTATAGATGCTGTTTAATTTCATAAGATGATTTTCATATTTAACCAGCTCCTTTTAGTGGTTTTGGAATGCTTAGAACTGTGTTCTATTTCTACAAAACTAGCAGCGGTGTGATTGTATATTATTTACGATGCAAGGACAAAAATATATGGTACGACCGGGGCTATGCAGTCTGCACGTTTTGTACTCTGCAATAAACCTTAAAGAGCGGCTTTTAAAACTTCACCGTAGTGCAGCAGTGAATAAATTTAAGCACTCAATTTTTTTTTGTAAGCCATAGCGATCCAGATGAGAAAAAAATGAGAAGGGTAAGTTGTTATTACGGTGGTGTCTCTATCTTGCATGTCTTGCCGCCTTACCAATTATTGGCCTCCTGAGCTACAAGTGGATGACTAGATTATTTTTTTTCCTAACATGGGCGCTTATACTGTAATGGCTGGGTCTAGTTTTAATGACTTCACTACTTCTGCTATATCAACCTCTTGTGTTGTCTCCTACTACTAAGATGGTCCAACATACACTAATCTTTTAGGCTCTGAGAACAAGTGTATAATGTAATGCATGCTGATATCTATGTTGGACACTTCGTTGTATGTTTCTATTTCATCTAATGCTATTAGCTGCTTCTCATGTTTTTTCAAGATTTTGTTGCTTTGGTTATGGTTCAAATCTCCAACTCATTAAACTCTCTTCCAAACAATATAATTCAATTTAATTAACAGGAGAGTAGTTTACTACAAATGACTGCCTGTAATTGAAGGAATGTTTGTCAATTTTTAAGCCTAGTGGATTAATTTAACCACCAATGAAAATAGTTTTAGATCCATGAAAACCACCAAGACTAGTAGGTGGAAACCTCCAATAGACAAGGCGACTACTTGAAAAGAAAACTGTGGTCGACTGGAAGTTATCAAATGCCGACGATGTGAAAACTGCTTCAGATTTTGATTGCCAAATGGTCAATAAAAAAAATGCCAAAGTAAATATGTAGATTTACACAAAATATGGCTGAAGCCTTTATTACCACTTGTGGGTGAGGACATTACCCCTCCACACTGGCCATTTGAGCCACCCTGAGGATTTAACCCACTGCCACTTGTTTTTCAAAAAAAAACACACCAGAAAATAGGTGAGTGATTGGCTGTGTGGATATTTTTGTGGAAAGGATTCAACGATTCTAGGTGACACACAAAATGAACTTGATGAAGAGGCTTTAGAAACTTTCAAGCAAAGGTGATTGAAAAATAACAGACAGGGCACAAGATCTGAAGACAGGAAAAATACATACACCGAAGCATAATAATTTGTGACAGATATTATAGTTGGAAAATGCTCTGGTAGATGGATATGGCATCCATCAGACATGGAGGATAGTAGAAATCAGTTAGATGTTGCAATTACAACGGCCCTCTAAATATATATGCAAAATGTAGGAGCTTGCACAAGGCACACGACTATTTATAACCTACTCAGGGAATGAAATCACTAAAATACAATGACTACACGATGAATGTATACATCAGAGATTCAAATTTCATGTAGATTCAAAGAATTAGAGATAATTATTAAGGGTTAACAGAACCTGGATTGTTGACAGAGTGTAGAATCGATGCTATTTTCCCCAATCCAATCCTGCAGCTCTCCTCTCTCCAAAAGTTTGTCTTCCCTCTCCATCAATTCTCCTCCCTTGCTAGAGAGAGCAAACTCTCCATTTCTTCTAGAATCTTCCTCCACCATTTTAGGAGGTGAGCACATGATCCTATGCCAACTAATAACAACTATTTATAAAATTTATCACTTACAACTCATGATGTAATTACAACTAAACATTATAATGTTTTATTTTATTTATTTTAATATTTTACTGTGTTATAATTATTTATACCTTATTTTTATAACTTTTGAATCATAATACGTATTAGTTTATGTATTTTATTTTCATATATTAGTTTTATTAATGTACAAACCAATCAAGCATAAGATATGTTGAATATCACAGCATTTCATCTTTTACAAATATTTATGTATTCATGCATAAGTGGATTGACAAGGTTGGATTCCTTGGAATATGGAAATAAGGCCAATATCTAAATAATAGATAAAGTAATCAGAAAAGAATAATATGTAATGACAATAATCTTAACTTTTACAGGCATGACTACTTATTTAAATTTATAAATACCCTCAATTAAATCAATTTAATAATAGTAATAAAATAATTCATTTTCAAACAACTTTAAATAATTATCTTGAACTAGGTAATTATCCATTACCATTTTAATCTTATTAAATATTAATAATAATAATGATAATATGATGAAACCTTATCAGATATTATAGTGGATCAAATAATAGTATGACTATCTAATGAAATCTAGGCATACAACATAACCCACTGAGTAGGACAGCCGTTAAAAGCCAAATCAAACATGTTCACAAGCCAGGCCACAACACACTTAACCAACAAGCTCCATCAAATATAACTCAATTGCAAGACCTGACATACTGACAGAACTGACAGGTTGAACTAGACATGTCATGCATCCTGATCGAGGATGATGACTTGGAATGTGGGACCTTAAGTTATCTCTGAAACAACTTATCCATTGGGTTCAGGGTACGCTCAGACTTGTTAATTCAAGTGGAGTCGATGCTAGATACCTGCATCCTGCAACAAATGACATAGTCAAGCATGTATAGATGCACAAAAGCTGGCACTAGGTGAAAAAAGAATCACAACATCACAGGGCACTCGCAAGCAAGTGATGCGACATCATCCTCTCCACATCATATCAATCTAGATTAGATAACACGTAATCATAACCAAATCGAATCTACCTCATTATCTGAACAGAACCATACACTGAACATATAGGTGCATGAAATTGAATAAGTCTCAGAAGTACCATCATAACAAATAAATCTAACAAAATCTGTCCATGAGATCCATTCTAACATATAACAATTGTAGTAAGATCGACATCTTAATCATTGGAATGCGAAACAATGTCAAAGCCTGCATTATGAGTGTCGCAATGGAGATTATCAATAAAACACATTAACTATCATATGAAACCACACATGGATGAAAGATCTATCTATATTGTACAACATCAATTGTTTACCTTACCTTAATTATTCCTGTTATTTTACCTTCATCTTCATGCACCTTGATCAGTTCACCTATACATCCAAGGTGAAAACGGAGGGGCACTACAAGTTAAGAACAGGCCTGCTTATAGTTTTCTTGGCACAAGCGAGTGAATTTGTTTTACAGGGTGAGAAATTTTTCAAAGAACTATAATGTTCACATACAAAAGACTATTATCTTAGGATTTGTTGATTTAATGATCAAGAAACTATTGAACCAATGAAGTAAATGACAACCACTGCACCAACCCAAATCAATTGAAAAACCTATGAGCACAAGGGAATAGATAAAATCTAATTTAATATACTATGAATTGTAAAAGAGTTATAGCAAAGACAATGATACTGCTGGATAAAGGGCTAAAAGGCCTGTGAACTCAAAAACAATTTTAAAAAAATTCAAATTTTTTTGTAACACATGCAAACGGAGATATCTCTGTAATGTACCAAAAAGTGGTTTGGGTAGTTGAACGGTAATAGTTAGGTGAACTGCACCGGTTTTTAATATTTTCAATTTGTTATGAATAGGTTTTGATTTAGGTTTTTAGGTTTGTAAATAATAAATTAAATACAAGCAAAGTAACAAAATAGTCTTTAAACTCTTGTCACTATTGTTTTATGAATAGGTTTTGATTTAGGTTTTTAGGTTTGTAAATAATAAATCAAATACAAGAAAAGTAACAAAATAGTCTTTAAACTCTTGTCACTATTGTTTTATAAATAAAAATTATTACGGTGCATATTTAATATAATAGGAAATTGTTTCCTATGTATTAAATATTCAATGTTCATATTTTCACTTAAAATTTAAATATAAATTTTCAAAATTAAATATTAAATATTTAAATAATATAATAATAATGATTAAAGAATTAATTAATGTAATAATACTAATACTTTTATAATTTAAAATGCATTAAAATATTGTAATTTCGAAGAATAAAATAAAAAATGTAATTAAATTCTAGATTTTAAAGTTTTGACTAAATAAAATTCAAATCCAAGATTTTTAACTTTTGAGTAAATAAAATTGAAATCCCTAAAATAATTTAATTACATAAAATTAAATGTTAGAACCCTAAAAAGTAAATTAAATTAATGAAGAAAAAAATTAATCGCCATCCATTTAGGCATGACTTAACTAGTGGGAGTCAAAATTTGTGTTCATAATTTGTTATTTGCCACGTGCTCCCCTCAAACCAAAATTCTCTCCGCATTTATAGTTTTTTGTTGCACTCTCCCAACAATTCGACAATCCACAGAGAAGAGCTCACTTTTTTTCAACCAATGACAATACAGATAAATTATTTCTAAATAATTTTTTGTTAAAAATTTATCATGTTGACATAGGAAAAGTACAAATTTAAATCAAATTTGTCCGACAAGAAAAATAATCCTATCTTTTGATTGGTTTGCAATCAATAGATAATAACTAGATAAGTGTGAACTCATTGCAATAGTACCAGCCGAAGGTAGGTACTAAATAAATGTACTTGTTAGTTTCTAACTATTTAGAAAATAATAGTATTATAATTATAATATTAACTGTTATGTTATATTACTATTATTATTAATTATAATAATATTCATAACATATTTATAATAATAATAGTATAATAATATAAATGGGGAGGTTATTATGATAATAATATTAATTTATTAACTAGTATAGATAGCTTAAATAAATCTATCTAGAAAATGCCATCAATTTGAAGTTATTTTGTTTACTTCAAGTTATTTTATTTTACATTACAACTATTTTATTTACTATATACATGAGATAAGTGTACTATGAAGTCTATCACCCAATGTTTGGAAAAGGAACACAATAATGTATTGTAAGCAACTTCAAGTAAAATGTTTTACTTGTTATTTTTCCATAATCAATAATTTAATATAAATACCATTATTAATTATATTATTTTATTGATATTTAAAATAAGAATTTTATAATTAATATATAAAATGAATAAAAATTAAATATTAATATGAATATTACACAATATAATCTATTAATATTTAGATTAGTATAATATTTCAATATTTAATATTTCTAACAAAAATATATATTGATATTTCATTTTACTATAGATATAAATACATTATAATGATAATTCTACTAATTTGTATAATCAATAATTTAATATGCATTCTCTTATTAATATATAATTAATTATATTATTTTTTAATATTTAAAATATCAATTTTATAAATAATATATATATAATGAACTAAAATTAAATAATCACATTAATATGAATTTTTTTTTTAAGAAAAAGGTGCAAGCACCTAAACTTATATTATATTATATATATATATATATATATATATATATATATATATATATATCCTACAGAGAATTACATAGTAGCAGTAGGGGTTACATGGGGACAATTACAGTCCCAAACCCTTACAAACACCATCAAAAGATTTGCCAAGCAAACATTAGGTGATAAAAATATTAAACCCCATAACTATTACAAGAAAACGATGCAGTCTATACAAGACAAAAACCAAAGGACACCACTGACTGTGTCACCAGAAGAACCTAAGCCATTTCATTAAGATCCTCAACCAAGAAGCCCTGAGGATCAGGAATAGGAGGAGCAGCCACATCCATCGCCGGAGGAGGAGGGATAAAGTGCAATAAGAAGTGAAGGGCTTAGAACACACTCCTCACAGAATCCTCAAACTCCTCCCCAATCTCTCCCTCATGACAATCCAGAGAGTTTTCTATGGATCGGACGCAGTTGTTCTGTAACCCATGAAGAAAGGTAGAATAAATACAGTGAATAAATGGCTATCATCTCACCTCTTTATGCAAGAACAAACCTCCAATGGAAGTCATCCCAAGGTGTAGATCATAATTCTCGAACCCCTCATTAAGACAAGCCTCTGAGATCAAAGCATCATGGACAAAATTAATGGCAAGACCTTTCACCATGCCTAAATTCTATAGAAGATCCATAGCATTGGAGAGGAAGTGTAAAACCACCTATGAAGGATAGAAGGTTCTAGGGAATTGAAGAACATTTCTACCATGTACCAAGATAATTGTATTCTCCACATCCTCATTATAAACCTTAAAGATTTCTGCCAGATAGTTCGAATGAAGAATTCTTTGACTAGGTACTTCCCATTTAAGAATAGGAAGGAACAATCTCTTGCTACGTTGAATTGAATCCATGATCACTAGGAGAAGAGACTACAACAGGAAAAAAAGAAGGCACCAACTACAGAGAAATGTAGATATGAAAGCTTGCACAGAATGAATTAAGGAGAGTGTAATTATTGCCTGATCCACACGAGAGACCCAGCGCATCACGGAGATTTCACAATACACAACGATCCCTCGAAATTCAAAAACTCGTCCCTAAAATAAATGAAGCTAGTACTCACTCATACCAAATATTCCATTCCTCATGCTTGAACAACTCGCCACTTATAAGATGAAATGATTAGGAGGATAAGCAGAAAAAGAAACCTGCCAAATAAACAAAAGTTAGTAATAAAAACCTACTTCTCTAAATTAGAGAAGCAGAGATTCAAATATGGGATATTCCAAAGTTCTTTCCTGAATATTCCCCAAAAGCATGCCGCCAACCAGTCCACACTTAAAGAACATAGGAAACCTATAGGAGTACAATCAATACTGAGAGGGGGGGTGAATCAGTGTTGATACACAAAAACTAATTTTTTACCTTCTTTCAAAAATAGTCAATAAGTTTTATCTGAATTGAATCTATTATCAAATAACACATTCACCAAATCTTCAATTATGTAGGAAACATGAAATTATGCAAGTCATCAACACAAAAATTATTCAAGACATTAACACAAGTTTTACAATGTCTCACTGACAAAATATTAGGTCTCACTGACTTACATCAATGCCTCACTAGCATAACATGTCTCACTGACTTAATATTGCCTCATTGGCTTATAGATTGTCACAAAAAGTCTCACTGACCTTTTGACAATTAAATCAATATCAAGAGATCAAATACAAAAATCAAGGGATTTCCCTGTTACAATTAAGTTCAAGACCTTATATCTCCCTCTTCCACTTCTTTCAAAAAAATTTACAATCTCTACAAAAATTATAAAGAATGTCTTCTTATAGATGTCATCAAATTTAACAACACCCCATTTTGTATCTGCACAAACTTCAATAAGATTATCAATATGATTTCAATCAAAAACCAATGATTTTTCTCTACAAAACTTGGCACATTAAAAATCAAATTATTTCTGCAAAAAAAATTTATCTCTACATAAAATTGGTTGCCTCTATATGATCTCTATATCATCCTTGCAAAAATAAAACTCTTCTCTCATTTATGATCATCTCTGCATATTGCCATATTTATCCTCCATCTTGTTTTTCCTTTTAAACACCATACAAAAAGCAATACTTCTTAAGCCACTTCAAAAATCATATGAAAAATAATTACCTTCAAGGTTAAAATATCTTGGGCACACAAAGCATTCCATTTGAGACTTGGTTTAAAATTAGAAACAATTCCCCCAAAATCTCTACACAAGATTGATATAAACTCTTGATAATCTCTCTGCAAGTTAAATCTCTTTGCACTTTAAAGTTCACCTCTGCTTATCAATTTCTTTGTTCTCCATCTTGTTTCTTTTTCAAAACACATCTTTATCTCTACTCAAAATTAGAAATTCAATCCACCAAAATTTGCATACATAAAAAATAGCAAAAAGCCTTGTTTTTAGGCTTTTATACAAACACGTAGTAACCGTTGAACTTCCACATCTATTTAAATCGTATCCATTACATGTCTTTTTCACGCCATCAGAAGATTTAACTATGGTCATGGATTATGTACTCCCGCTAAAAACCTTTTCTTTTTACCTGATAATTAGGCACCCTAGGCATCAGGGCCGATTAGAAGATGTTGTTTAAATCCTTAAGTTTGTCACTTAAGTGACATTAACCTTTTCGACCGATCAACTGAAAGTTATAACATAAAGTGCACAAATGAATGACGTTCATGATAAGAGCACTTTGTGTACACTTAATGCATTTTAAAACAAACCCTACTTCTTGATATTCAACACATGTGATGACAACACCGATATCTGCATCTATATAGATCATGACAAATTATGAACAAAGATTTCACTGCAACATGACCACCCTTGCATATGATGATGATGATCTTATACCTCTGATTATAATGACTCACTTTAAACAAAGATCACTTCATTTCTCTGTCTTGATATGATGTCATAAACTCATGCTTGTTCCAACCTTGATGACCAAGCATTCACACTGACCAAGATGCAACATGATAACAAGATAAACACAAAACCTTACCATATAGAACAAGCTGTGATATAATGGTAGAAAGAACACACAAGATGATGTAAAATCTACACACGATGATGTAAACTCGTGCTCCTATCAACAACTTCACACAACTCCTGATAAAGCATGAACACTGTAGCATGATTCTATTTAACATCAATGACAACCTTGCTCATCAAAAACCTCTGCTTAACATAACAAAATCAAAAACAAAATCACTTTCTGTCCTCCAACAAAATTTTATCAACTCCTCTTAGCTATAACAAGGAAACTGAATCCCACTCCAAAGAATTATCCTCCTGATCACAAGCAGTTTTGGCCAACAAATCTATTAAATTATCCCCTTCTCTGTATGTATGCTGAATTTGAAAGGATTCAAAGGAATCCAATATACTCACAACATTCTGAAGAAGATACCCTATTTTCCAACAAGGAGAGGAGCTCCCCTTAATAGCATTGACATTATTCAAAGAATCATCTTCAATTACAATGTTTTTAACCCCAGTCTTCATAGCAAGATTAAGGCCTGCCACTAAAGCCAAAGCTTCAGCTTCATTATTAGACCAAATTCCTAACCACAAAGAGAGATCCTTAACAACCAAACCCCTATATTCCCTTAACACACAACCAGCTCCTGATACACCCAGATTCCCATAGCAGGCATCATCAAAGTTTAGCTTTATAAAGTTCTCTGGAGGAGGTACCCAAGAAATATTACTCCTATCTACTCTTTGCTTTCCTCCAAAACAACTAGATTTAGGAAGTTTTAAAAAGCTCCATACTTTTAACATATGAGCATCCAAAGAAGAAAACACCAATGAACTAGCATCCTTAAAGAGAAGATGAGAAGAAACAAACTTAGCTACTGATTTCTCAATTTTGAAAACAACTTGTTCTAAAGAACACTCTAACTTTCTAAAGACTCTGTTGTTCCTTTCCAATCATAAGTTCCAAATCACAATACTAGGTGAGACCATCCAAAGAGCAGAGAATGTAGAATTCTTGTATAAAAGTGGCCAACTTTGAAAGACTTGCAAGAGTATATTAGGAAGAGGGCCATACCATCCTAGCTTAGAATGGAGCCAATACCAAATTTGAGAAGAAAAAGAATAACCAACCAACAAATGATTCACATCTTCTTGCATCAATAAACAAAGGGGACATAAAAAAGATTGAGAGATACCAAACTTGACAAGTCTATCACTTGTGAGAATATTATTTTTAAGGTCCAACCAGGCAAAAGTTCCTATGTTTGGTAGACACACAGTACTCCAATGCAACTGAAAAGGACAGTTTGATAGATTCCCATAGTTCCTTCATGTAATACTTTGATAACCTTTTTTTCACATTATATTTACCAGATATAGAAGGGACCCAAATAAGTTCATCATGAGCACTAGACACACAAACCTTTCTACATTTTAGAATTCTACTTAAAAGCCCCTTTTGAGCATCAAGAAAAGGCAAACTTGAAAAATCTTTCCATTTAGTTCCAAAAGAAATAGAGTCTGTGTCAACATAAAGATAATCTTTAACTTTGTTACCCCAAACCTGACATAAGACGTCCTTAGCCTTTTGTAACCCCTCTACATGAGAAAGAGGAGGATAACTATTCCAAGAAGCCTCCCAAAATAAAGCTATACACCCATCATGGATCACCCAAGAAAGAAAAGGAGTAATTACCTCTCGACAACCTATAATAAAATTCCAAATCTTTGAGCCTGATGTTGGATTCTCAATTGTAAAGATTCTTTCCAGAGCTATAGAATCTAGATACTTTGCTTGCATAATTTAACACCACTTAGAATCAAGTTTAGCATACATTTGTGATGAAGGAGTACCCAGGCTAATGCGCAATCAGCATCACACAAAAACATTTTCAGTTTTGTTTCATTTCCATTGATTTAGTTTTTGGTCAATGTTCTTTGCACTAATGTTGTAGTCTCTCTGGAATAGAGTCTACCATGATTTCCATGATGGTGCCTATAGAATAATGGTGTCATCAGATCTATTGGAAGAGGAACAATATTCACAAAAGCATTAGGAGGTTTAAAAAGATTCCACCATTGTTGGTTCAAAACATGGTAAGGAGGAGTTGATACGAATGTAGAGGTCCATGTATTAGTGTCACCAAGTCCAAAGTCATATTGTATAGAAAATCAATCATCTGAATAGTCTTCCAAGCATAGAGGCTACAAGCCATCATCATAGATAGGCAACCATTCAGCTGGAAAATGAGGTCACTGCATGGTACGATAGTTTTGTTGCTTGATTAAAAGCCAAAGAAAATATATGCAGGCTCTTAATGGGTGGATCAAACTAAGTCTCCTTCAACCTGAGAATGTAACTGAACATGGAGTTGCAACACTGAAAAAATAGATCATTAATTATACACACATATTGCATTGGGAAATGCACAGAGAATAGATGTAGTATGGAGAGAAACTTCAGGGGTGGAAGGTCAACTATGGTTGTTGTATCCCATTCTATTCAATTTGTAGGGATTTGAAGGATACACTGGTGTGCTCTTGCTTCAGACTGTGATTGTTGGTAGTGTTTTTTAGTGGCAAAATTGATAAACATTGGGACAACAACTAATTGAAAACCAATGTCAATCATTGCCATGGAACAAACAAAAGGAAATGCACAATAAAAGAACGCTGTCAAGGATAGAGAAAGATTTACTATCTTTATATATTTCATTTACAAGAACAAACCACTACACATGTTTTATTTTATTTTATTTTTTTAAACGCCATGTTGAAGTGGAAAAAGCATATGGAAAAGAGTAGTCTAGGGAGAAGATAGGGCGCCACACTAGTTGGAATGAAGTATACTTTAAAACTTTTCAATTTGCATTCACCACAGAGAATCAAACATCATAAAGACAAGGGAGCTTCATCACGCCTCCAATGAGCCTCTATTTTGTCTTCATGTGTTTGAAAAGGATGGTACTACATAGAAGAAGGAATGCCACAAAGGGACATGTGCAGACATGGAAGATCAAAGGAGGAAAACAAAAAAACAAAAGGCAGATTTGAAGTAGGAAAAATGAAAAGACATAGATCATGTATTTAAAAAGGCATATATTTGCACCATGCAGATAGATTTCTCAGGCAGAGTGAAGGAGGGTTCTCAGCCCGTGTGAGGGGTCTATGGAGAAGTAGAGTTGTGTAGAGTTTGAGAGGCCATTGAGAGGCCAAGTTGTAATAGTTTAGTTGCAAATGTGTGTAGTTGTTTATTGAATTTGTAAGAAAATAAATTGTGGAAAGTTTTGTTGCAAGTTTGTGTATTATGTGTTGTTGTAGCGAGAGGGAGTCCCTCTTGCATCAGTTGGTATCAAAGCAGGTTGTTCCTGAGTGTGGAGAGTATCCACCAGGACTTGTGGAGCAGTAAAGAAGGTGGTTGAGAGAGCTTGAAAGGATCGTTGTAGGTGTGTGAAGTCCTGATCGATTGAGAGTTTGAATCCACAAAGATGAGAGTGAAGATGTGTGAAAGGTTGTAGCAGTAAAGTGTCTAAGAGAAGATCAAAATCTTGGGGTAAGTATGGAGGAGTCCTACAATAGTGAGCATGTGAGGAGACATTATTGTGAAGAGACTAAGAACAAGAGGAAAAAGAGAAGTTTTGTGATTGGTTGGGTGTTGACAATTCCTGTGTTGAAAAAGGGAAGAAAGAAAAGATTGATGGCTACATTTGAAAGAGAGGCACAAAGGTTTCAAGAAGAACTAAGGCAAGAGTTGAAGGACAACATTAGAGAAATCATTGTGGAGGAGAAAATGGGTAGGAAAAAGTCCATGTTTCTTCTGATGAGTGTTTGTTTGCAGGTGAGTGCATGTGCAAAAGATGATGAGAAAGTTGTAGCAATAGTGGAAGAAAGTCCTTTGGAGGATGAGAATACAGTAGTAGATGAGAGTATGGTTGAAGAAGATGAGAAGGTGAAAGAAAGTCTAGAGGTTGAAGAAGATAACAAAGATGGAGATGATCTATTGTCAAAGATTTTAGAAGTGGAAGAGGAATGGCTTGGAAAGATTACTGATGGAGGTGTGAAGACAAACATTGTAGCTAAAGGAGATGTTGGACCAGTGAAGGAGAATGAGGTAACCCATAAAAAATTGAGATTAATTTACCTTTATTTGCAATGGTTAAGGTCAGAGAGGATGTAGTTGTAGAGTTGCATGTGGATGTTGGATGTTTGTGTGTAGACCGTGTAGAGGATGTGACAGGAGAGATTTGGTGGAGGTGGTTAGTCTGCAATGGGTTTGAACCCACGAAGGAGGAGAGGAGTGAGGAAATAATTTGGTGGAGGAGGTTAGGCTTCAGTGGACATGAGTCCATGAGAGGAAGGAGGAAGAAGGTGCACACTTGGTGGAGGAGGATGGCAAGTGTCCCGGCTAAGTGTTGGAAGAGGCGGAGGAAGAAATTCTTTCTGTCTTCATAAGCGATGAAGTTCATTGCATGTTGTGTTCAACCTGAAAGAGTGGTTTGACCATTCAACTCTACTTTGTGAGCCCATGCTCACAAGATTTTTACCCAGGGTGTCTGATGCAGGAGCATCTCATGTAAATGGGCAATCCTGCATCGCCCAAAAACATTTCAATTTGGTTTTGGTTTTGTGTTTCAGTTTGGTTGAAGCTACATACTTTTTCTTTGCTGTCTCCAAGATTTTCTAGTCCAAGGATACTAATTTGAGAAGAATGGTTTATTTGATTATCAAGGAGCTTTCTCTTTCTGCCAATGAGGTTATTATTGTCACATATAATCTTATGCAAGTGAAGTAGGCACTTCTAATTACTGAGGCTTCCTAGAGTTTATTCTATGCTCTAATAAGTAGGTTTTGGCCTTCTAGAAAAAGAGATACATGATAAAACTAGACAAAGAAATCAAAAGCTTCCTGATGCAGCTGATTGAAATCAGAAAGAAAGGAGTGCAGGAAGATTAAACAACTATGGCAGTTGGCCAATTCTCTTGAAGCATTAGAAAAAAAGGATGATGATATGAAAATCTATCTTCCCTTACATGGTCATAATGTCTTATTCTGAGCACATGAACTCAAGCAAATATTATATCTACCGGAGGGGTTATGAGGTAAATAGTCCATGCATAGTGGAGACCCTCTACTATGAGTAATGAGAATACTGCTATTTTTTTGTTGTTTGAGCATTGTCTAAGCTAGCCAAGAGCACAACGAATGGTATATTAGTTTATTAATGACATCTAAAACCTTATCAAGTCCGCTATGAGGTGGACTTCACAAATTTGTTTATTGACCGCCGCAGAGGAGATAGAGGTTTAGGGAAGTTTGAATGAGTCAAAACCAATAACCAGAGATAAAAATCTGCATCAGAGGATGATGCCTCAGATTCTCCTTATACCTTGTGATGTTTCCTCTTCTTTTAGGAGAGTGAATTCAATATAAAATGAGGAGCACTAAAGAGGGTGCAGTCCAAGAAGTGGGATTGGGATCAGCCAGAGGATGAGAAGACACTTGACAAGAGCATGATTTTAAATCGCCTGAGGGTGCAAAGATATTGGAAGCCTATGTGAGGCTGTGAGAGAATTGTAGATAAGAGTATGCTGTGAATGGATTTCAGAAGAGAATGTGTAGAGGCTAGATGTCGTACTGAGGATGTGCATTGAAGACCAAATTTGAATTTTTTAATGTAGATTTTGTTTATATATTGAAGTAGTTGTTGCAATAAAATGTATTATGCTAGTTTCAATAAAGAAAATTGGTTTGTGTAAACTATGTGCTTGAGTGTGTTGTTAAGCAGGGGGAGTACCTTTCTTCTGCACCAATTTTATGACTATTTTTTGTTAAAATTTTCTCATATTGACTTAGGAAAAAAATACTCTTCTTTGATTGCTTTACTCTACATAGATTAATCACTAGGTAAATAAGTGCCACATAATGGCTAGTACCTGCCTTTGTAATGTTGTAATAATAGTATGTGTTTTCTTGTCGATGAGGTGTGTCATAGTATTTTAGAGAGGAGGTGGGAAGAAGTCTGAGATGAATAGAGTCTTGCAAGTTTAATGTATTATAATTATACTAAGTGGGTGAAGATTATAGTTGTGAATGCTTTATTATTAAAATAAATATATTATTAATATTATTATAATTATTAATAATAGTAATATTATATTATTATTATATTTATAATATTATAATATAATGTAATGTTTTTTATTAGGATAAGTAGCTTACAAGGGGTTGAACCCTTTACAAACAAGGCCCCCAAGGCAAACAAAACAAGACAAAAACAATTGAACAACATCAGCCAAGCTGCAAGAAACAAACAACCTAAAGGGCAACCCAAATAGTGTACAAGATGCACATTGGCAGTAGAAAAATAAGAGTAGGTTGCAGAACAACAAACAACCTGTAGAAAGAACTAAATAAAGGATCTAAACAACAGTAGATCCCAAACAAACAAACCTAACTCCCTTAGCCCTAGGGTGCAAATCCGCGACAAATTTGGGGAGCCCTTTATTTCTACGCTAGACCACAGTCTATGAAACCTCTAAGTTAAAGCCCTTAGAGAGAGGTGAAGGTGTGTCCTCCTGAGTAGCTACAACCAAAGAAGGTGCACACAATGAAAATGAACCAGAAGCAAGTACAACCGAAAGAGTGGCTAGAATAGTTGAAGAAGAAGCCTATCCATGAACAGGAGCTAGAGAAACAACATGTGTTGCAGGGGCCTCAACATGCTCAGATAAATCAGTAGCCATATCCATTGCCACACCCTTAGGTACAACAAGAGGAATAGGCAAAGTCTCATGGGAAGAGTCATCTCCCTAAGAGGAGCCATCATCCGAAGAATCACTAACATTCAGGTGATCCATGAGTGCATTCTTCCACCAAGTTGCCGTACTCTTATGGTGAGAGTGAGGACAACTTGAGGCCAAGTGAGCAATAGAAAAACATCTTCTATATCTAAAAGGAAGGGCCTCATAATGACGTAATATAACATAATATTAATGTAATGACATAATATATAATTATAATAATATTATTTTTTAAATAGTTAGAAATTAACAAGTAGGATTAGCCTTTTCAAATTAAACTTGTCTTGTACTTCCATGTATTTAAACCATAAAGGCATTTGCCAAATAGAAGTTTGGTCAATGTCTATCTAGCATGCTAATATATTTTTTTACAAAATATTAATAAATAAATGTATTTATACAAATTAAATTAATCCCAATCTATTGGCACTTTTTAATTTCTAACTATTTAGAAAAAAATATTATTATAATTATATATTATGTCATTATATTAACTTTTATGTTTTTTATTATGGTAAGATGCAAACAAGGGTGCAGATCCCTATACAAAACAACCCAGAGGGAAAAGTAAAAGCCTCACATAGGCCAGGAATAATGCATTAACAATAGACAGACAACAAAGCCCAAAAGGCTAAGCAACATGAAGGCAACAAAGCTGCAAGGAACAACAGACTAAACAATTGCAAAACTTGGCCTAGTAGGTTGTACACCCTTGGCCCGTGTGCGAGTTTGAGAAACATGTTTAGGAAGACCTCACTTCCTCCTTTGGACAACAATCCAAAAAAAAGTCATTATCTCCATCCGCAAAAATAGGAGATGAAGGAGGCAAAAATCTCACCATATCCATAGAAGGGGGTGGAGCCTAGGGAGAGGACACAACAACATCAGCCCTAGCAACAAACTATGCACCTACAATAGTAGTCTGAGACATAATAGCATCAACAAGTGAGATCCCTGTAGCAGTCCCAGTAGCAACAACAACAGCAGGGGAGGTCCCTGCAGCAGTCCCAGAAGCAACAACAATAGTAGGAGAGGTCCGTGTCACCACATCAATAGCCCCAATAACATATTGCACCCTAACATCAATAGAAACAATAGAGGAAGTCCCAGCAAAAGTCCCAGCATCAGAACTGCCCCCATTATGGGTGGCACACTAGTAGTAATAGCAAAACCAATAGCAGCAACATCTGAAGTGGATTGTACAATGACAACAGAGTTTTCAAGAGCAGGCATCATTCCAACAGTAGATGGTGCCTATAAACTAGTCACCAACAACTCCTGGATAGGAAGATGAGCAGGAGATTGATCCTCAAGCCGGGGAGCCACAATGGACGAAGAGGATGGAGGCGTAGCCACAAGAGGAATGGTGAAGTCCATGGGCTGAACACCTCGCCACCAAGAAACCAAATAGGCTTTGGGATTAGAGCCAAACTTTTATGTCATATTACTATTATTAGTAATTATAATAATATTAATAGCATATTTATAGTAATAATAGCATAATAATATAAATGGGAAGGTTATTATGATAATAATAATAACTAGTATAGATATCTTAAATAAATCTATCTAAAAAATTCAATATTTTAAAATTATTAATTATATTATTTTATAGATATTTTAAATATCAATATTATAATTACAATGAAAGAAAATTAAATAATCATATTAATATGAATATTTCATAATCTAATATATTAATAAATTTAGATGATATATATATATATATATATATATATCATTTTACTATATTATAACATAAATATAAATACATTATAATGGTAATTCTATTTATTTGTATAATTAGTAATTTAATATAAATTTTATTATTAATATTATTAATTATATTATTCTATTTATATCTCAAATAAGAATTTTATAATTAATATATAAAATGAATAAAAATTAAATAATCATATTAACATGAATATTATATTAATATGAATATTACATAATATAATATATTAATATTTAGATCACTACAATATTTTAATAAAAAAAATTTAAAAGAGGGGTAAAAATTTATTAGAAAAACAAGGAATAATACAAAACATCCAAAGGAAAGTAAGGAATACCCAGAAGGACCCCACTAGGGAACAGTTACATAGTCCTATCATCCAAAATAGCCTTTTCCAACAACCTCCTGTACTCTGTAGACAGAAGATTCCAATCACCCACATCCCACCTATCCTCCTGCTCTGAAGCCCACTTGGCCAAACAGTCAACCACTTTGTTCCACTCTCTAGGAATATGACAAAAGGAAATATATTCCAACCAACTACACAGCCTCAAAATTTGCTTAACCAGTAAAGCTAGTTGCCAACTAGCCCGCTCCAACCTTCTTTCATTTAGCATATCAACCACTATCTGAGAATTAGATTCACAAATAATCTTCCTCCAGCCAAGGGAGTAGCCTCTTTCCACAACATAGAGGATAGCCAGGGCCTCCATAAGATTGTTAGTCCACTGTCCCTTATACATAGAGAAGAAAAACAGACATTCTCCAGCACTATTTCACCCAATGCTACCAATCCCAGCATGCCTAGGATTCCCCCGAGAAGAACCATCAGTGTTCACTTTTAGAACACCCTAAGGAGGAGGGATCCACTTACCATCACACTAAATTTTCTGCTTGGTAACCGAGGACTTCTTCTTCCCAGGTAACCAAGACCACCAACCACCAAGTTCAAATTCCTTATGACAACCTCATCATCAAGATCAACAACATCTGCCATATCACACTTCGCAGAAATAGTTTCCTGAGCCTTGCCAATAATCTTATGCCAAATCTATACTATTGCCAATTGTACCCCCTAAAATATCCTCCTGTTCCTTTCCAACCACAGCAACCAAATAATAAGGGATGGGCCAAGGAACCAAGCAACTTTAAGAAAAGATGTCTAAGCAGGAGGCCTGCCCAAACAATCCCAGAACTCAATCAGAGAAGTAGCATGAGCACAGGCATGATTCCAAGCTCCCCACCAGAAGTACCAAATCACTCGACCAAAACAACATAAGAAAAAGAGATGAGAGGAACTTTCCTCACTATTATTACATAGAACACAGATAGAAGGACCATGAAAACCTCTCTTCTGCAAATTATCCAAGGTTTGACATCTATTTTGAACAACCAACCATAAGAAAAAGTTGTATTTAGGCCAAGAAAATTTGCTCCAAACCTACTTCCACCAAGGCACCTCAATCCTGCCAAACATCTATTTGTCTAACTCAAGATAACCTAAGGCCACAGTAAATTTACCCTTAGGAGAAGGACCCCAAGCCAGAATATCCCTCCTAGAGAGGGAATTGCATAATCTATCTAACAAAATACTAGCAAGATTCAGCTGATCCTCCTTAGTTCCCCCAAGCAGCCACTCCTGCAGAGTCTTCCAGTGCACCACCTCCACCTAATCTAGGACTTGCACTAATTTAAAGTATCACACTCTACTCCAACTAGCATCAAGAAAGATATTGTAGAGAGGCAAGAGATGAGGAAATAAAGTCAAGATGGGAGGATGCCCTTCCCAAGAATCATGCCAAAAAAGAGCATCTGAACCACTATTGCAAATCCAAAAGAGACCCTGCCTAATAATCTTTGCCCCACTTTTAAGAGTCTCCCAAATCATGGATCCCTTCCTCGAAAGGGCATACCGAGCCACATCTTCAAAGAACACCCCCCAAAGATACTTAATAGTAAGAATCTGAGCCCAATCCTGATCCTGGCTAGTACATCATCGCCAATAAAGCTTAGCGGCTAAGGTCTATCCAACCATACCAATCAGCTTGAGACCAAGGCCACCCTCCTGCTTTAGCCTGCAAAAAGAGTCCCACATGACAAGGCTCCATTTTGAAGAAGACAAATTACCAGCCCACAGAAATTGATGAGCAAGGGCCTCAAACTCCTTAACAAAGCACTGAAGGGAAACCTACACAAAACATCTATAGATAGGAAGAGCTTGCACCACAGATTTCAACAGAGTCAAGCACCTAGCTGACGAGAGCCACTGACAAGTCCAATGATTTACCTTCCTGTGAAACTTATCCAACACCTCCTACCAAAGGTCTCTGAGTTGGGAGCCTATCGAGATGGGAATCCCAAGATAAGAGAAGGGGAGAGAACCAATCTGAAACTAGAGAATCCAAGCAATCCTGTTCTGAATAATTCAAGGAGTATTAAAGAAGAAGATGGAGGACTTATCCTCATTAATCTCTTGCCTAGAAGCAGTCAAATAGATATCCAAAGTCATCCTTAAGTTCACAGCCTCCTAGATTCTGGCCAAACCCATCAAAGTTGTATCATCCACAAACTGTAAGTGAGAAAAAGGATGCACGCGCCCCTCCCAGCTCCAACCTTGAATCAGACCTTGACAAACACAGGACTTGATAAACCTGCCCAACCCCTCCACCATAATGATGAAGAGGTAAGGAGAGAGAGGATCCCCTTGACGAAGGCCCCAAGAAGCTCCAAACAAAGCTGATGGTTCACCATTAATAAGAAAAGAAAAGGAGGAGGAAGTCACACAACTCATAACCCACTCAATCCACTCCCCATCAAAGACAAAAGTCTAAAGAACTTTTTGTAAGAATGCTCATCTGACTCTATCGTAAGCCTTCGCCATATCAAGTTTGATGAACATGGCTTTCTCCTTCGAGATTGCCATAGAATGAATGGCCTCAGTAGCAATCACAATCCAATCAAAAATTTTCCTACCAGCAACGAATTCCCCTTGTTCAAGAGAGATCAAAGAATTGAGCCAAGGCTTGAGTCTTTCTGCAATCAGTTTGGAGATAGTTTTATAAACCACACTGCAGAGAGCAATGGGTCTAAACTAATCCAGACAATTTTCTCCCTCCCTTTTTAGAATAAGAGATAAAAAGGTAGAGGTCATGGCTTGAAGCATTTGCTTATTACACTGTGACTCTTGGACCACCTCTAGAAGATCCAACTTGATAATTCCCCAAAACTCCTAGAAGAACTCAATAGGAAAACCATCTGGTCCTGGGGCCTTACCTTTTTTCATTTGAAACACAACCTCTTCTAGCTTAGGCAACAAAATAGAATGCATGAGGGCAACATTCATCTCATGAGAAGCTAGAGACAGAATGCAAACCAAAATATCACTCTCCTCAGTGCCAACAGGGGTAGTGTCTTCGGTGAATAGAGTAGTGAAAAATTGAGTGGCTTCCCTAGAAATCTCAGCCATCGATGAAAACTGTCACCCTTTTGATTAAACAAGAGTGGGAATAAGATTTCCCATCCTCCTAGCTTTGACAAAATTATGAAAAAATATCGTATTTAGATCCCCTTCCTGAAGCCAGTCAACATGAGACTTCTACTTCTAGGAAATCTCCTCCCTCAGTTCCCACTCCTCCAGCTCCTTAACTACTATAGCCTCTTCCCAAATCAAATCCTTAGTGAGACCATGGTCCCAGATCTGGTGAGTAATGGCATCTAAATCGACTTCAGCTGACATCTTGTTGAAGTGAAGGTTGCCAAAACACTGTTTATTCCACCTCTTGAGCTTAAACTTTACATACTGTAATCTTTTGGCAAAGGAGTACATAGCCATACCATGATCAAGCTTCCCTTGTCTCCTCCAATCAGCCATAAGGTAGTGAAGCGAGGGGTCCCTTAGCCACATGAGTTGAAAATTGAAGGATGGGTTCTTACAGACTCTGAAAGTACTAGCAGAAAGCTTAATTGGCCAGTGATCTGACCCTTTCCAATCCAAAATCTCTGAACTAGTAGACCATCGATCCCCTGCTCAGAAGAAAGAAACCAAGAACCAAACCATCCTCTTAGATATGGCATTCTCTCCGCATCTCCTGTTATTCCAAGTGAAGATACCATTATTTGGCTTCACATCAAATAAGTTTAGAAATTCAATGTTGTCCCTGAGAAGGCCAACAGACTGATCAAGCCTTGCATTCCCACCACGTTTCTCTGCAAGACAAGACATGGCATTAAAGTCCCCTACTACAATCTATGGGGCCAAGGGAACCAAAGATCTAATATGTCTCATATGAGCCCACAATTAAGTGAAAGGAAGTTAGGTGTGCGGAAATTGCTTCCTACACTAATCTAAAGAGGAGAGAAGAGTGCAAATTCTTTTTAATCCTTACAATTATAGAATCTTAACAACAAAAATGGAGATATTGTAGCAATACACATACACATAGAAATGAGACAGAAGAGAGAGACACAAGATATACGTGGGGAAAACCCTTATCGGGTGAAAAACCCCACACTCCAAAACCTGCACAATGTATTATTAAAACTAAAATAGTTTACAATAAACTTGCAATGCAAGCTCTCAAGAGTGTTCAACACTCGTATCTAGAGACAAACTAGTAGCATAACAGTACCTGTCAATCACATAATACATCTCCCCTCCAAAGCACCTGTTTATATAAAAAATACAAGGCAAAAATGGCTCTATCTTGAGATGGGCGTCCAACATGTCCTCATGGCCCAAAACCCACACCTATGGACACTTGTCCAACACTGTAGGATGTTCATAACACTTGTCAAGTCACCCCATCCCAAAGAGGTCACCTATTGCCAAGTTGGGCAATGATAGATGCTCTTATGACTCTTACAATCATCATAGAATCTATCATACTGACATATCTTACAGCTATAAGAGAATTTGTCATAAACAGACTATAAATAGCATATTCTCTTACAACATGTCATAACTATCCTTGGGACACCCAAAGATGCCTTCTTCCAAGATGCCTTGTGACACATGTCTTCACCTGTCATAGAACCTTCTATTTCTGACTCTTACATGTCATAGATTCTGTCATAGGAATCTGTCAAAACTGTTTCAGTCAAGATTCACTTACAGACTAGTCAAGATGCCGCCACATGGTAGAAAACCTCTACCACACAAAAGGGATGCCTATCTCCACATGGAGTGTGTTGACCATCCTAGTCACCTTACAAGTGGAGTGACAACTCATCATGCCACTTCACACTAAATGACAAAACATGATGTGCAACAAAATTACAACATAGGCTAAGTAAATAAATTACATTAAAATAATAAATGTAAGGAATTACCAAGGTTGAGACACCTTAATTCCCAACATTCTCCCACTTGTCAAACACTTTGTAAGAGCCAATAGAAATAATAGTATTTAACTGCTATAGGCCAAGAGGCCCATAGACTCTGAACACCATCTGAACTTCTTTGTGCCCACTGGTTTCATCAATGCATCTGCAACATTCTTCAAGGTATCTACCTTCTCCAAATTTACCTTCCCATCCTCTACCGTGTCTCGTACGAAGTGAAACTATACATCAATCTGCTTTGTTCTGGCATGGAAAGTTAAATTCTTTGCTAGGCAAATTGCACTCTGACTGTCACAACAAATCATAATCTATCCTGCATCAACACCAATATATGAACAAAATATCTTAAGCCAAATGGCTTCCTTGCAAGCATGAGTTACTACCATATACTCAGCTTCTATCATAGACAAAGCAACCGCAAGTTGTCGCTTACTCATCCAACTAATTGCACCACCAAACATAGTGAACACATAGGCACTAGTGGATCTCTTGTTGTCAATCTCACCTACCCAATCAGAATCCATGAATCCACAAATATAAACTGAATGAGGCCCTATCGCATTACCATGATAGCATATGGAATACTCAGAAGTACCCTTCAAATATATGAACACTCGCTTAACTGCATCCCAATGTACCCATCCAGGATTAGCCGGGATGCACCCATCCAGGATTAGCCATAAATCGACTAAGGACTCCCACTGCTTGGGCAATGTCTAGTCTTGTGCAGACCATAGCATACATCAAACTACCAACATCACTAGCATAAGGTACTCTGCTCATGTCCTCCACCTCACTAGGAGATTTTGGACAATCACTAACAAAAAACTTTGTCCCCAATGAAACAAGAACACACAATTGTCTACAATTTACCATGCTGAACCTATCCAACACGGTCTTCACATACTTACTATGGCTTAACCAAAGTTTTATGTTAGCTCTGTCTCTTCTAATTTCCATTCCTAGAATGTAACTGGCTGCTCCTAGATTTTTCATCTCAAACTATGCTGACAACTAAGACTTCAAATCAAAAATCATATTCTTACCATTCCCAATCAACAACATATCGTCAACATACAATGCAATAATGAGAATGCAATCATTGTCAAATTTGTAATACACACAATGATCTGATTTCGATCTCAAAAATCTAATCGACAACACAAAGGCATCAAATTTCATATACCACATCCTAGGAGACTGCTTTAAACCATACAAATACTTCTTCAACTTGTAAACCAAATTTTCTGTACCTTTCTCTATGTAATGCTTTGGCTGTGACATGTAAATCTCTTCCTCCAAATCACCATGAAGAAAAGTTCACATCCATCTATTCTACCTCTAAGTCATAAGAAGCTACAAGAGATAGCAAGAACCGAATGGATGCCAGCTTTGCAATGGGAGAAAAAATTTCACCATAATCAATTCCCTCCACTTGTGAGTACGTCTTTGCAACCAATCTAGCCTTGTACTTTTCAACACTACCATCTACATCAAATTTCTTCTTGAACACCTATTTTGCATCCAACAGGTTTCCATCCTTCAAGCAAAGGCACCAAGTCCCATGTTTTATTCTTTTTGAGAGAAGCCATTTCATTTTCCATGGCCTCCTTCCATGAACTTGCATCTTTCATGCCCATAGCCTCTATCAAAGTTCTAGACTCATCAGTGTTAGTAAGTAAGGCAAAAGCACAACTAGAATCAAGTAATGAATAACCAAACCTATCAGGTTGCTTTCTTGTTCATGTAGACCTCCTTAATGGCTGAGGTTGAGGTTCTACTTCTTCTTCTAAGCTTTCAAAGCTGCTAGAGCTCTCCTCATCATCAGGTCTCATAGGGTCTGTCAGTTCAATCTTCTTAGGGGTAGAAGGAAACTGAACCACATCTTTCTTTTTTGTCTATTCTGGTTATAGAACAACAAAAGAAGGTGTAAGCTCTCTAAAGATAACACTTCTGCTATACAACACTTTTTCATCCATAGGATCTTAAAGCTTGTATCCTCTTACATCGACACCATAGCCAATGAAAATATACTTAACAACCTTGTTCTCCAATTTAGACCATTTCTCCCTACGCACATGTGCATATGCCTCACAACCAAAAACACAAAGATGTCTAACCGAGGCTTCTTACCAGACCACACCTCCATAGGTGTCTTACAAACAAGAGTTGATGTAGGAGACCTATTTACCAGGTAGCAAGCAGTGGCAACAACTTCAGCCCAAAACTTTTGTTCAAGGCTTGCTCCACTAAGCATACTCCTAGCCTTCTCTATCAGTGTCCTGTTCCTCCTCTCTACAACTCCATTTTGTTGCGGGGTGTATGGAGTTGTCTTATGTCTTTCAATCCCTTGCTCTTTAAAGAACTTATCAAACTCTTCTGAACAAAACTCACCACTGTTATTAGTTCTCAAATACTTAATCTTTTTACTAGTCTAATTTTCAGCAAAAGCTTTAAACTCTTTAAACCAACTAAAGACTTTAGTCTTGCTTCTGATAAAATAAACCCATGTCCTTCTACTATAATCATCTATGAAAGATACAAAATATATAGATTTGGAAATCGAAGGAACATTAATAGGACCAAACACATTAGAATGAATAAGATCCAATACACTAGAAGACTTGTGAGAACTAGAGTAAAACTGAACACAATTTTACTTTCCATATACACAATGTTCGCAAAAGTCAAAATCAAGATTACAATTATTTAACCCACCAACGAGGTTTTTATTTTTCAGGGTTCTAAGACCCTTCTCGCCAATGTGGCCATATCTCAAATGCCATAACATAGTTTTTTCAGCAGGAAGCTTAACTTCCAAAGCATGTGCACTACCATCAGAATGTGTTACAACATGTTTCTTCACTACTCGTTCAAATTATGGGGATGAAGTGACTGCAACTCTTTTCTTCGAGTCAGAAGAACTATTACATTGTAAAGTACATGCCTCCAGCTAAAACAAAATACCTGTCTGAGTACTCTTCACAAGCACCATAGATCCTCTAGTCATCTTGCATCCATCCTTTGAAAAGACAAACTGCACACCTACATCATTCAACATACTTACAAAAAGTAGGTTATGTGCCAAGCCTAGGATGTACATAACCCCAGTGATCCCCTTCACTCGTCCATCAGGGAATCAGATTGAGACTCTTCCATGACCAACAATCTTCAGATGAGAATCGTCACCCAAGTACACTCTTCCACCATCAAACTCTTCATACTTTGTGAACCAACTTTGATGCGAGGTCATGTGGAATGATGCACCAGAATCTATCAACCACACATCATTAGATGCATGGATGGCCAGGGCTACGATGAAGGCATCACCATCATCTTGTGACATGTCAGAATCTGAATCTAGGGCATTCTTCTTCTTCTTTTTCTTTTCCTCTTTACATTCCTTTCAGAAATTCCTAGTTTTGCCATAGTTCCAACAAAGCGCCTTGGATTTTCTAGGAGATTTAGATCTCCCACTGGATTTGGATCTACCCTTGTCACCTTTCTTGTCCTTCTTCTTCCCTTTCCCTTTGGGTCTTCCACGAACCACAAGAGCTTCTTTCGCCAACTCAGTTGTCTTTCTCCGCATTTCTTAAGATAAAAGTGAAGACACTACCTCATCCATCTTGAAGGTGGTTGTAGTGCTTCCAATGGCCATGACAAGATGATCCCACAAATCTAGCAAAGAACAAAGAAGGGTCATACACTGATCCTTCTCCTTCATTTTCACACCCATAGATATCAACTATGCAACAATCATGTTGAAAGGATTCATATGGTCTACAATAGATCCTTTGTCTTCCATCTTCAGAGCAAACAACTTCTTTTTCAAAAAAAGCTTGTTCACCAAGGACTTGGCCTGATAAACATCTCCTAGCTTCTTCCAAAGTTCTTTCGCAGTCTTCTCCTCACACTAGTAGAAAAACAAGAAAAAATGACTAAAAAAACTACCAAAAATTGGTCATGTGATCAGTAGTTTGGTCACGTGACCATTGGTAGTTTATTTTGCAAACAAGGTAGATAATTGAGAGGGTGGGTGAATCAGTTATCTTAAATATTTTAACTTTATTTTCTTCTTTAACAATTAGTGTAGCATCAAAACATATAAGCATACATAACCATGAGAGTAGAAATAAAATCAACACACATAACACAATGATTTTTACGTGGAAAACCCTATTAAGGGAAAAACCACGAGGTGACTAACCCAAGATTGTATTCTCTGTTAAAAGAATAATAAGTACAAAAATGACACTTGCCAATTAGGGCTCACTGCCTGAGCACACTGCTCACAAGAGGCACACTACCTACAAGAGACTCACTGTCTACAAGGTCTATAGAAGGTAACCAGGTGTTTGAACTGATGAGAGGCATCCATATATGCTGAGGTTCAGTTCCAATTAGGCTCAATATACTGATCTGATGCACTTCATTCTTCTTCTGCTTTAGTGTTGTTATTTTGTCACATACCAGACTTGTATTGTTGTTTCCATACTTATCTCTACCTTTTCTCGCACTCAACAACACAACACCCACCTTCATACTGAAATCCATCAGGTATATATATCCACACCAAGTATTTCAACATCTTTCTAGTCAGCAACTGAAATACTCAAGATATTTACAAAACACTTATCTGTCAGCTAAATCCATGCTTAATATATAATGTGTATCAAAAACATAGACATAGAAGTCATCAATCATGTCTGCCAACCATGTATGACCTCTCAACTAGCTTGATCACAATCAATTTCTCATCCGGATTAAAGTCTGATACTCTGTCGGTCAGTTCTTCCTCAGTCTGCTTTGCCTGTCTGGAACCCAACACTCAGATGCTCATATCTTTTCCATGATTTATCATCAGAGGCTCAATCTCTGAAATATAGTAGTCATGATGCTCCTCTTCAATTGCACAAGTCCACACTTTTCTGAGTTACACCCTCTGAGAGATCCGAACCTAATTGTCGGACCTTGCTACATGCTCTATTCTTGTTCATCGAACCAGAACACTCTTCAATCTGACTTCTGGTAAAGGCATACTATGCTCTACGGATGTGTGAGATAGACTTTGTTGCCACCAATGACAACAATCATGAAGCCACACAGTGTCTCTTTCCAACAATCTCCCCCTTGGCATTAATGGCAACACTTAGTGAAAAATGACTAAGTGTCATAGTAAACTCCCCCTTGGCTGATGCTCTGTCTTATGTACATTTTTACCAGAGCTCCCCCTTAGCTAGATTCCACATTTTTCACTACTCCTCACTCCCCCTTTGACATCAATGGAAAAGGGTGGAATCTGCACACCAAAATTTGCAAAAATCAACCTATACATAGCCGCATAAGTATATATACATGTTATACTTACATATACTTAAGTATATCTACAAAAGTGGTCTTCAACTGTACAAATTTTGTTACCCAACTCTGCTTCTTCCTGTCCAAAATTGAGATGTGACCACTCAACAAAAATGCATAAGCTTCTACCCTTCTTAAGTCTACCGGATCACTGGTCCGGGCTGTGGTCTGAGCATCAGTTAAGGCCTCATACATTGCCCCTAACTTAGGGATAATTATCCCTCTAAGTTCACTCATCTGGCTTATTATATTCTTATTCTCCTTTTCAAGCCTCTTTATTTCATTTATAGTGGCAATAGATTGGCACTCTTGATTCATTATGGATGTGGTGAGAGGATCAAAATTTTGAGATAAACTTGACAGTTTACCTTCTTGTTCTTTCACCTTCTTTTCAATATCCTTTGTCACTTTAGACCAGGATAGACAATATTTGTATATTTCTCCATCATCTTTAAGAGCATTTTCTAGGATCTTTATCCCAATATTTAGGGTTCTCCTATCATTAGCTATGAGTCCCTATACTTTAGAGAATCTCTTTCCCAAAAATTCTTTCCAGACCTTTTCTTCTGCCGATTTCTCAAAGGAATCAAAATGAGTGTTGACAAAGTTTATCAAAGATTTAAGTTTACCAGATGGAGAGGCCGAAGGATCCTTTTGGAAGGATGGCATGATCTTCTCCAGCATTCCTAATGCAATCTCTATCAACTCACAATCTTCCATGTGAGACTTCAGAAGCTTTTCCTTTGTGTTAGCTTGGGCAAAGGATGTTATCTTCATTGTCTGGACCGGAGAGAGGGAATCAAAATTGAGCGGTCCTTGAAAGAGTTCTGGTTCATCTAACTCCATCATCTCTTTGTTCAAGAATTTCTTCACTGCCTTTGCAGTGTCTCTTGCCAGAGACTGAGTCTTTTCTTTTGGAATCTCTGAGTTGTCATTAGAGATCTTCTCTATTTGCTCTTCTTCTCTTCCCTTTACCTCTTCTTCTTGACTCACTTTTTCTTCTTTTCTTCCTTCTCCTTCAGCTCCTGAGTCTAGAATGTCTGCAGTAGGATCTAGAGGAGAGATGTTGACTTCTTCATGGACTTCCTCTTCCAGAATAGAGGAATCAAAGTCCTTAGACTTCTCCTCATCTATCTCTTTTAACTCTTCTACATTTTTCTCAGTAGATTCTTCTTTTGATGCACTTAATCCTTCGACATCCATGGTAGAATTTTCTTCATCTATGTCCTCTATAACAGGAAGATTGAATCTTTTAAATGCATTCTAGAGGTGTCTTATGTTTCTCTTGCTACTTGATCAGTCTCTCCAAGCATAAGTTTGTTCATTCTTGCTTTGCTCCAGAACTCATCCTTACAGTCCTTAAAGATCATGTTCATTTGTTTTGGAGTAATGGAAAGATAGAGATGAATAGCAATCTGTGCTCGGATCTCTAGGTCCTTTGCCTTAGCATTCTCCTTTCTTAGTTCAAGTACCTTCTCTAGACTTTTGGGAATTAGAGAGATGATTTCAATGAATGCTTTATTATAAATGTTTAGGTACCTGACTGTAGCATCTTCCAAGATTTTCTTGTCAGTATCACTATATTCATCATAAAATTTAGTGACTGGTTGCAGGTTCCCATCCACTATGACTGCCTTGATGATATCATCAATAGAGAGAGTAGGCCTTTCAACAAATTCTTCTGCCTCTTCTTCTTTGTTTTTACTGGTAGAGGATTCTCTGGATGTTTTCTTCTTCTTCTTCATTTTCTTAACTTCCTCACCAGATTCTGTTTCTTCATCATCTTTTTGGCTTATGTATGACCTTGTGGCCTTTGTTTTCGTTCTCTTCTCTCCCTTTTCAGATGTCTTGACTTCCAGTTTTGAGGCTCTTGAGCTCTTAGAGGTAGCAGGTGCAAATCTCTTGGAGGATCTAGTCTGAGAGGAGGCTTGTACCGGAACACTTTCTTTTTCTACTTCTTGTTTTTCTTTCTCAGTTCTTTCTATTTTCTCTCTATTTGCATCAACTGCCTCTTTTGATATGCCATATCTTTTGGCAATTTCCTCTACTTCCCTTCTCAATTTTCTTTTTATCTCTGGTTGTCTCAATTCAACATGTATATTTACACGTAATTCTTCAAAGGTTCCAAATCTTTCTGCCTCAGGGTCCTTTGGCTGACTCAGCAGGTGTTGAACATGTAGCTCCAGAATTTTCTCATCTACTTTGTAGCCCATTGGCATTATCCATACTGTTCTGGGCTTAATTGCCTCCATTAGGCATTGATCAGTGTCTACCATGAAGCATACTGTATCCTTATACTTTTCAACTATTGTTTGAGGAATTCTTTCTCTGGCTTGTATCATACCTTGGAAGTTCTTAAAATATCCCCAGAGTGTTGTGCTTTGAGCCTTGTCATCACCAAGCCCATACATATAATCTTTGATTTGTATGGCAATCGGTCTGTCATTTTGCCATACCCAACCACTTGATCCGGGTAGCTCATTCATATAGTAGAAGAACAAACATAGTATTAAGCCACCATACTTGAATGAGTTCTTCTTATCCTTCTTGATCTTTTGTAAGTTTTCTAGCAGTTCATTTAGAAGAAGATCACATAGGTCATAATCAACATTTTCCCTTAGCATCTGATATGTTGTATAAATTGCAATTCCAGACACAAAATTCTCCCTGCTGGAGTGATAGATTTTATAACCAATTATCATAGAGGCAAATTTGATATCCAAATCTGTGATATCTTCTATTGTCATGGCTCTTTTGTCAAACTTAGATCTGGTAGCCTCACTTACTATCTAGTTCTTGATAGATTTGAGTGCAGGAAACCCACCGAATGAGTGCAATCTAGTTACTACCCTACTGGCATCTTTTGTTATCTTGAAGGGCTTCATCAACCACATGAATTTGTCATGTATTCTTCTAAGAAGATAACGGACCCATTCATCTTTTGCAAAATAGGGAAAGTGGATGCAATGTCCAAAATGCTTATCCCAGAGGGCCTTGTATTGAGGTTTGAGTTCAAAAAATTCATCTATCAATTGTTTATGATAGATATCCATCAGCTTGGATTCTCCAAATTCCTCAATATTGGTGTGGATGTACACCCTAACATCTTCTACATGCAGAACCCCATGCGGAAAGCTAGAAAAGGTGCCTAAGGGATCAACTTCTAGGGATTTGTAGGGGTGTTTCTTGAACTTTGGGCATAGCCTATCAATGATCTTAACAACCATTGGAGTAGCCATCTTTGCAAAAGATTCAAAGAGAGATATTCCAAAATGGAAATACCTTTTTACGCTTCTAGGGTTCACAATATGAGCCAGAATAGGTCGTTAGATGAACAATCTTGATGTGTAGCTCTTCCTTTCTTCTTCTTGAATGCAAATGTGCAAATGATGAATAAAAGAACCCTTTTAACTCTGTGCAAACCCTAATTTCTTATAGCCATAAATGCACAACTTAAGTTATTCTGGTTGCCTTGTTCTTCCTTGTTCTAAGAGAGATCTTTCCAAATCACTGAGATGCACTTAGAATTATTTTTAGTGATAATTGACAATGTATCTCCTTTCCTCCAATCATGCCATTTATCTGTAGATCAAGATATTTCAATTTTGAATCATACCAGATCTAATTGTGAAAATCTTGCTTTTATCGGATGGCTGTCAAACTGGATCAATCTTGGATGATTAAACTCTTCAAAACTCCTTATGGATCTTTCATATTTTTACCGAGGGTTATTTAGATATTTCTTTGAGAACCCTTTAATCTGCAACATACCATGTGCCAAATTTTAGACACTAATTGACTGGCTAGGGGAATTACTTTCCTTTGATACTCCCCCTAAGCTAGAGCTCATCTATTTAGTTTCTGGAAGAAATATCAGCACTAGATTCTAGTGCAGATCCATCCCCAACATTTTTTGTACTCTTCTTCACCCAAATCTTGTTCATCTCCATTTGAATTTCATCTGCATTCACTTTGCCTTTTCCTTTATCTTGATTTTGATTATGATGCACCGGACCCTTTTTATCCTGATTCTTACTTCTGTAGAATTTGGCAATATGACCGGATCTATTACAATTGTAGAAAACAACATTTCTTTGCATATTTGACTGATATCCTCTTGATCTGCATTGATTAGCCATATGTCCCATTCTATTGCATGCAAAGCATCTACCATTGAATGAATTATTTATTTGCATATTTTTGCATTCATGAGATTTGTGACCATACCTTTTGTAGTTGAAACACTATCCGAAGAAGGATGAATTAGTTTGATTCATTCTTATTTTGTACTGAGTTGTTTTATGACCGAAGTTGTTGCAATTGTAGCAATATCCATTGAAGGATGGATATCTTTGAGCATTTGGTTGTCTTACCGGAGGTCTTCTAGGCATGTTTCTTTGATTTCCTGATCCAGAGTTCTTCTGACCGGATCTGGAGCTTTCACCTTTTTCATAACCCAAATCACGCTTGTCATCTACCCTATTTTGGTTTTCAAGAAGAATTTCAAGTTGAGCTGAGCTTATCTTAAATTTTTCTTTTTATTCATTTGTTGTTTGAAGATCTTGTTTAAGAGTGTCTATCTGATTCTCAAGTTGTTCTTCTTCTTCAAGATCAGATTCCAAATGCCTGATTATTCTATCCATTTTGTGGTAGTCCTTTGACTTCTCCTTGAGAGATTGTTTTAGATTATCTTCATTTTTTCTTTTCTCTTCAATCTCTTGGGTGAATCTCATAACCCCTAATTCCATTTCATGCCTTACCATAGTGACCTCTTTTGAGAGCTTCTCACATAGCTTGTTTTTCTCATTCAAATCTTCATTAGTATCATTGGCTTCACTTTGACTTGCTAATTGTTGAAGAAGTTTCTTTCTCTTTTTCACAGAGATACTCAATTTTTCTTTTAGCTCATTTATGAAATCATCAACTTATTTGAATTTTTCTCTCAAGTTATTGACTTCAAAGTGAGATTTCTCAAGATCATCTAGGGCAGACTAAAGTTGTTCCTTCATACCATACATATCCATTGAGATTCCCATATCTTCCTCAAGCTGTTAGGCTCTTGTTTGGAGGAACTTAGCTCTGATACCAATTGTTGGAAACAAGGTAGATAACTAAGAGGGGGGGTGAATCATTTATCTTAAATATTTTAATTTTCTTTTCTTCTTTAACAATTAGTGCAACATCAAGACATATAAGCATACATAACCATGAAAGCATAAATAAAATCAACACACATAACACAATGATTTTTATGTGGAAAACCCTGTTAAGGGAAAAACCACGAGTGACTAACCCAAGATTGTATTCTCTGTTAAAAGAATAAGAGGTACAAAAATGGCACTTGCCAATTAGGGCTCACTACCCGAGCCCACTGCTCACAAGAGGCACATTGCCTACAAGAGACTCACTATCTACAAGGTTTATAGAAGGTAACCAGGTGTTTGAACTAATGAGAGGCATCCATATATGCTGAGGTTCAGTTACAATTAGGCTCAATATACTGATCTGATGTACTTCATTCTTCCTCTGCTTTAGTGCTACTATTTTGTCAAATATCAAACTTGTATTACTATTTCCACACTTATCTCTACCTTTTCTCGTACTCTACAACACAACACCCACCTTCATACCAAAATCCATTTGGTATATATATCCGCTCCAAGGATTTCAACATCTTTCTAGTTGGCAACTGGAATACTCAAGATATTTATAAAACACTGATCTGTCGACTGAATCCATGCTTAATATGTGATGCGTATCAAAAACATAGACATAGAAGTCATAAATCATGTCGGCCAACCATGTATGATCCCTCAACTAGCTTGATCACCATCAATTTCTCATTTAGATTAAAGTCTAATACTCTACCAGTCAGTTCTTCCTCAATCTGCTCTACCTGTCTGGAACCCAACACTCAGATGCTCATATCTTTTCCATGATTTATCACCAGAGGCTCAATCTCTGGAATATAGTAGTCATGATTCTCCTCTTGAATTGTCTAAGTCCACACTTTGCTAAGTTACACCCTCTGAGAGATTTAGACTTGATTGTTGGACCTTGCTGCATGCTCTATTCTTGTTCACCGGACCAGAACACTCTTCAATCTGGCTTCTGGTAAAGGCATACTATGCTCTGCGGATGTGTGAGATAGACTTTGTTGCCATCAATGACAATAATCATGAAGCCACATAGTGTATCTTGCCAACAGTTTATTGCTGGTCATTTATCTCGTGACCAAATTTACGACCAAAAAAATTTTAGTCATTAAGTAGTATATTTAGTCATAAATTTGGTAGTATATTTAGTCATTAATTTGGTGGTATATTTAGTCATAAATTTGGTAGTATATTTATTCATCAATTTGGTAGTATATTTAGTCACGTGACCATTGGTAGTTTATTGCTGGTCATTTATCTCGTGACCAAATTTATGACTAAACAAATTTTAGTCATTAATTTGGTAGTATATTTAGTCATTTATTTAGTCATTGTAATCATTTAGTCATTGATTGTTGTTAACTGGTCATTTATTTAGTCATGGTAGTCATTTTTATTTACTGGTTTCCATTAATTGGTAGTAAATTTAGTCATGATATGAATAATTTATTAAATACCATAAATTTTATAATGCAAAAAAAATATATTAATAAATTTGAATTTAAAACATTAAGGAAATAAATTTGGAAAACTATATATTTTATGATGCTGCCAAGTAAAGATTGATCAATTTGAGCCAACACTTTCTATTTGAGAATCAGCCAATAAGAAAATGAAACAAGACAAATCAAAGTGGCAATAAATATTTTTTTTATTGGAACAATGTAGGAAAAGAATTACAAATAATAAAAAAGAAGCACAAGGTTGCCATAAGTACTAGAAAAAACTAGTTCATGAGCTCTATCATGTACAACAAACTACAAGGACTGGCTAAAGAAAAAACTAGTTTTAGCAGCCACATTAGATACAATAGAAAAATAATGGAAAGGTAGGTCAGACCGATGAAGACCTTCACATCTTTGGACACTTAGAAAAGAGATGTTGCCATTGAGCATTCCATGAGATGTCATTTCTTTTGGCATTTTGTTAACTAGTTCAGGTGCTTTGACTACAGCCTTGGTGCATTCCATATTCTCCTTCACACAAGCCATTGAGTTGTTACCTATGTATTCAAACAATCCTGAACCACTGTGAACAATATCTGAATAACAACCTGAGAATGCTACTTAGAGGCCCCTATAGCAGTGACCCTGCAGCAACAAGAAAACACACCATTCCCTGTAACCTTCCATAACATGGTCCCAAACAACTAAAGCAAAAGCGGCACTTGAAACAATGAAATCCAGCCAGTCAACAACATGCTGAAGATGACAACATGGAAATGTTTTTGGTTTCATACAATTGCAATACAATATGAATTTATTTAAAACAATGTTTTCATGATATTTTCTTTATTACCTCAAGAAATCATAAAATAGATCATTACACAAAATCTCTACTCTTGGAATCAATCTCTTCCCTTTCTCACATGGCAATACCGCACTTGTCCATTTAGACTATTAAATTTCAGAAAACAAGCTAAACAACAGACATTGAAATGACCTCTTGCATAGATAGGATCTGAAGTTCACTACTATCTTATTGTAGCCAAAGGTGCAGCACATACACAACATAGCAAAACATATAGAAGAAGCTTATGATGTAGAAGCTACTGTTCTGGTATCAACAAAGTTCACCATTTGTTATCCTAATTATGTTGTTTGTAATGTTGTAGGGTGCATTTTCCCATTTTCATCAGAAGGTTTTCCTCCAATCCAAAGTTCCATTGCATAATGCATCATTAGTAGTAGCTCAAGGAATTTTTAACAGCTTTTTCAATTTCACCACAAGTTTCCAATCATCATTGGACAAATCATCCTAAAAAAATAAGAAGAATATTCTATTTTAGACATTAAAAAGTTGTTTTATCAGACAAAAATGAAAAGCACAAATGTTCAATTAGTATAAAATGCATAATAGTAAATACACTGCAAAATTACGTAATGTGGATATCAAATAGCCTTACTGTGTAGTTTTGTTTCAATATATCTATGGATCTTCTGGTGAGATGACTCACAAATTCATCTTCCATTTCAAAATGCCTACCAAACATTTTATGTGCTTCATCAGCATTGCTCCCAACAATTTGTAAAGTTCGTATGATAATTCATTAACAAAAACATTTCAAAAAATAGCATCCAAAATCATATAAAACTATTAACAATAAAGACAACTTCTCAAAATACCTTCATGGCCACTTTTTCACCCTTCTTAGCCATTTCAACATATTTATGATTGATCTTAATTGAGACTATTTTCCCAATATCTATGAAATCTTTTGTGGGAACACATAATGGCATGCCAATCTATAGATGCAATCACCACATATGGCTTTATACAAACCAAAATAGCAATCTTTTACATGCATAAGTCATAACACTGAAAAGACTAGGTTTAGATACTAACCCTTGCAATGCCTTCAAGAATATCAACACCAACAATTATAGGATCATTCTTGTTAAAAATACAATTTGGCAAAAAGCCCAGTACACAGGGGAAAACAACATCTTCAGCAGCCTCATTTTTCCTTTCTTTTTTAAGATTGTCCATATATGCTTTAAACTGGTCAAATAGATGATAAATAATGTCCGCTGCAAATATCTTGATACCAACTTCATCTGCCAGCTCTCGAGCTTCAGGAGTAATTTTGACATCAAATGCCAAAATTGCAGCATACTCTCTCTTCTTTTTCTCAAGCATTACACTCGCACGCATGCCATCTTTTTTATGCATAGGCCCAATACCAATTGCACTAACTAGGATGCTTACAGCTGGGGTCTTCAAGAACTCAAGTAAAGCCTCCAAAGATCTAAGAGTTGAAGTTTGAACATAAACTCATTCCCCACTCTTGTCAATTCAAGACATTGCATTATTGATATCTTGCATTGCTTCTTCCTTAATGTCTTCTAAATCATCATCAGGTCCAACAACATATAACTGATTTCCTGCTATGGCATGCTCAAGACCCTGAAATCAAGAAATTGTAGCTAAATTTCATTGTCCACATATATTTGATAAATTTATGCTCATATACATAAAATTATTAGCCTGAAATTTGATACCTGAGTAGTTATCTTGATTCCCTGTGCAACCTTCAACTCCTTATGATGTTGATAAGATCCCTGAAACCAAAAAAACATCTTAAGCTATGGAATATATTATATTATTTTAACAATATGATCAATGTGACATGGTTTGAGTAATCTAAATTTGAGGTGTAGATTATTGTATTCTAGCATAGTAGATCACAAATACCACCCATTCTCCTTTACTATAAAAGAGCATTTCAATTTTTTTAATGCCACATATACTCCATTAAATAATATGGCACCATAAGGCTTCCAAGAATACATACCACTATGTAGGTTACCAAAATGGACCACTCGTAAGGAACATTTTAAATCAGGATCAAAGTCACCTGGATCTTGAAACCAAAAGGCAATCCCTTGGCTTTTACACCATATATATCAATTTTATCCGCCCTCTGTCCTGATGTTTCAAAAGGTAACTCTTGGTGCCTGTAATTTCTCATACTATCTGACCATTCAACATTTACAAACTATTTTCTATTTTGAACAATTTCCATATTTGTTTGACTTGATGATGCTATAGTATGGTAAGCTTTTACCAGAGTTCTAGCGCAAGTTTTTGGATATAACATTTATTATTTGTTAATTTACTTAATTGGCACAAAAATAGGGCATTTCCAGGTACTATTTGTCTTAGAATCAGATTCAGAATCGAATCGCCTATGGAATTGGGCATTGTTGGGATTTTTTGGGCCTGAAACGGTGTGGAATCATTGAGGTACAAACCCCAGTGACTCTAGGATAGATGTGGCATTTTGAAAAAGTTTCTATGACAATTCTAGAGGTAGGTAATGTTTTCAATGCACTTTTAAAAAAAAATTACATATATGAACAAGATACAACATGCTAGAATTAAAAGATTGATTCAACATCATGATAAATAAAGGTAATCTACAATAAAAAAATATAATGCAAATATATATATATATATATATATCAAGTTATAAGATATGAAAACTGTCTAAGAGTATATATATAAATATAATAAAAAATGTCATAGTTGTCTAAGAGTTTCCAACTCTTTCAAATACACCATGAAAATTAAGATCCCTAAACAACATGTAGAGTGTAAAACTCTACATTTTGTATCAGTCGCAGCGAGTCCACTGGTTTCTTTTATTTGTTTCTGTGCATGTTCCAAATCGTGTTGCGAGGGTTTCTATTGCTTTGTGCAGAAGCCGCCAAGTGTCAAGCCCCAGTTTCAAGCCGCAGTATTTGTTTCTAATTATAACTTTTGCGTAGAGCGCACCACGTAGTAAATTATTTCATATGTTATAAGTTTCAGCTTTGTTGCAAAGGTTGCCATGTGTCATAAGCGGAGGCAGCCCCTAAAGTTTCAAGTTTTGTGCGCAGCACACCGTGTGTCCCTTTTAAGTGACGCGAAGGTTGTCGCGTGTTGCTTTCCACATCATGTTACTGTTTGAAAGAAGATGGTGGGCCACAATTTGTTTCAGTTTTAAGATTGTGAAGAATGCCACGTGGTGGACACAGAGGTAAAGTAGTTTTGTTTATGACCATTTTTCGATGAGAAGCTTAAAGTTTCTAAAGTGATGCGGAACCTGGCAAGTGTCAGCTTCTGTGGGAGTTTCAAATGTTTCATAAAGTTTCTAAAGTGATGCGGGTGCCACCACGTGTTTATTCTTGTGTGTGCAGAAGATGCCACCTGTCCTAGTTTTCTCTTGTGAAGTTAATGCAGTGCTAAAGCTGTGGGTCCCATTATTAATATGCATGTTTCTAAATTGATGCGGGTTGCGACAGTTGTCACCAGCGAAGTTCACCCGAGAATAAAGACACATTTTGGAGGGCTTTGCAGAGGAAGATATGTATATGTTTCTAAATGCTGCAGAGTATGACAAGTGTCATTTTCCTATTCATTCCTGAGAAACAAAGGAGTTTCTCGTTTTGATGCGGACGCTTCCATCTGTCACAGTATGCCTTAAGTTTCAAATATGCAGGTCTCGTCATGTGTCTATCCCTTAATGTAAGGAGGTGTGCCACATATTTTGTCCCTGCCAATGAGCTTGCAGGAAGGAAGAGGAAACTGTTGCAGATTTTGAAGGATCGTAACTGTTGGAGACTTCCAGTTATCTTCAGTTCCATTGGGCCGTTGGGATTTGATTGTTGCAGACAATCTAGAGTTAGATCTTAGGCTATAAATATGTAACATTTGTAATAGATCAAGAGTTTTTTAGATAGATTTAGACATACAGAGATAGAGATTTGTGATAATTTTTGTCAGAGAATCTAAAAGAGAAGTCAGGGACTTTTGTTGTGGCTAGTTGATATCATTTTTCCTTTATTTTGTTATTCTTGATTAGAAAGTTAATGTACCTGTGCATGTATCTGTGCCTTCTATATTGCTAAAAAATTAATGAGAAGAACTCAGTTCTGTGCCTTGGTTGATATTATCTGTGTCATTACAAAATGTCTGATTGTGAGCCTTTGATTTTATTCATTTCACCTATTTATGTTAATCATGCAACATCTGCTCTTTAATGTAACTAAATCTTGAGGATAGTTTCACTGTGCTTAATTTGAAGGAAACACTTTTACTTAGGTGCATCGCCATAGATAGTTTTTTCTTAAATTGTACCTGTTAGCCTCTTACCCTTTTCCTCAAAACCCATTTAAGATGGAGAAGAGCCAGCTTCTTTAAATTCTGGAGGTTGTTTCAAGTAGCAAGTCCCACATTCTTGAAACTTCCCATGTTGGTGTTGGAACCTACACAATTTTATACATCAACAATTTTTGGCATGCCCGGTGGGACACCTTTCTTGAAGATTCTGTCAAGATCGTATGAGCCAAAGTAATTAGCCAAAGCTATCGACCTACAACAAGAGCTCAGTCTGCAAATAACCCAGACATTCCTTTACCACTGTTGGTAGCTACTCCAAGAAGAAGAGTGAATCAGTTTGCAGCAGCACAAAGAGAAAATATGGGAGCACCTGTAGTCCCAAGGAACTATACAAATTGGAACACTGGTAGTCCTCTAATTCTCCCAGTACCACAAGCAATTTGGGATGCTATTCTAGCCAATGCTCTGCCTAAGTTCAGTGGGGAAGATTTCAAGACACCTGAAGAGCATCTACAGAATGTATCTGATGTATGTACAGTACATGTTATCACTCAATAGAATGTGGCCATAAGATTGTTAGCAGCCTCTTTTAAAGGAAAGGCTCTGGACTGGTATAGATCTCTTACTCCAAACATAATATCCACATGGGATCGGCTAGGTGACTCTTTCTTTGCAAGATTTAAAGAAAAGGGTGATAAATCTTCTTTGCTGCAACAATTGATCACTATCAAAAGGGCACCATAGGAGGCCATGACTAATTTCAACTCAAGATTTTAAAAGACTTGGGAGAGAATTCCTGCTATGACAAGATCATTACTAGGTATGGCTATTGTGTTTTACCTTAAGGCTTTAAACTCAGATATATCAGTGATTATTCAGTCTCTTGGAGGTCAGACACTACAAGAAGCATATGAGTTGGCAGTCAAGGCTGAAAATAACTTGATAGATGTTGGAAAACTGCCCCCAAGGCCTCCTATGCCCATGTTTCCAGAAATTACCTTACCTTTGCCACAAGAAACTCCTAATCATATAGCTACACCTATGTCTATGTATTCCTTTCCTCAACAACCTGCTAAGGCAACCACCTCTGCTTAACCATCTAAAATGGATGATGTCAAGAACATTTTAAGGACCTTCTCAAATGAGATAATTAATCTAAAGAGACAACAAAATCCTTATCCAAAGCCCCCTATCAAGGTTACCAAGGAAATAGACCTCCCTTTCAGCCAAATCAATATCAAGGCCCTCAGGGGCAAGCTAATCCTCAGCCTTCAAACTAGTTGGTCATAGTCTCTACACCTTTACAAACTGTTCCTCCTAATCCCAACAAGGAAATCGTTCTAGGGCAAAATAATTTTGCAGATGGTACAAATGCTTGGTGCTTCCCCTACAACAATGCCCATATGCCTAGAGACTGTCCCAGAGGAAATTTATAGCAAAAGATAGTAGAATAGAGAGGATTAGAAGGACAATTTTCAACTTCTAATGTTCCACCATATCATTCTCCTGGTGTCCAAAATGCAGTCATGGTGGCCCAGATGCAAGGGATATCCTTACTACAAGAAGAGGAAATAGCTCCTAAGCATGCTCTATTTTCATGGATTGAAGAGGAAGATTCAGTGTTTCTGAATGAGGCATCTACTTCCAAGAAACCATTGGTGCAATTAGACTATTATACCAAATCAAAGAGGAGAATGATGGAGCAACCTGAAGTCACTAATAATGAGATCATGGGAGCTCCTCCATTTCAAAATCATCAGAACACAGTCTCTAGACAAGAAATACCTTAGCCTGTGCAAAATCAAGTAGCCTTAGGACAAGTTCTAGAAAAGATAAGGTACCCTTATTACTCAAAGACCCAAGCATTAGGACCTATGAATGTGGTGGATCAGCTGAAAAGAACACCAACACATGTATCAATTTGGGATATGTTAGCTATCCCTGAGTAGAAGACACTATTACAGGAAGCTCTACAAGGCCAAGAAGTCCCTAAACATACCATGCTAAAGGAGCAATTACTGATAAAGGGAAGCTACAGCTCAAAGATACTGTACCTCTGCAGACAACAGCCCTGTTAAACAATGCACCTGAGGTAGGTAAATCTAAACTAGATCCCTTTTATTTGACTCTAATAGTTGGGAAGAAATTACTGCATAATGCAATGATAGAGTATGGGGCCAGTACTACAGTAATGCAAAAGCAAATAGCGGATGCTTTGAAGATAAAATATGAGCCACTTACAAGAGGGGTCATGTAGTTGGATGGAAAACCTGTTCAAACAATAGGAAAAATCAAACAACTTCCATTACAACTATATACTTGCCCCAATATAATTGTCAATTAGGATGTGGTAGTCATAGTTATTCCCCCTATATTTGGTCTATGCTTATCTAGAGATTTCACAACCAAGATAGGAGGTTACATGTCACTAGATTGGTCACACCTCATCCTGAGAACCAAATATGGGACAAAGATGAAAATACTGTCTAGGCCATTATCCAAAGACCATATCACAAATGAGCTAACCCCAAAATTAGAAGCATCCCATGCTGTGCTGAATAAAGAGGAGAGAATCTTTGTTGAAGAGTTGGGTGACTGGACTGAACATGACCAACAGGAAGAAGAGAATAATCAGTTATTGACTATGATGCAGGGTGATCCCTATGGAAACTATGACTCTACTGGTCTAGGTACTTATGTCATATTTTAAGAAGACCAAGAAATCCCTAATGTTTTAAGGAAAGAAGTATCACACAGTTAGAAATCTAAAAGAAACTCATAAATTTGGACCCTAAACTTTGATGGGGCTAGGAGTAAAAATGGTGCTGGAGCAAGAGTTTGCCTTACTGCCCCAAATGGTGAGAAAATTCTAAGAGCCATTTGCTTTCAGTTTTCCTGTACTAATAATGATGTTGAGTATGAATCTTTGGTGCATGGACTCATGTTGGCAAAGAAAAAAGGAATAAAGAATCTAATAGTAAGAGGAGATTCAGAACTAGTGGTGAAACAAATCAGAGAAAAAGCCATAGCCAAAAATGTAAGAACGAGATCCTATAGGCACAGAATTTGGGACCTAATAGATGATTTTGAGGCTTTTAATATTGAAGTGGTTCCTAGAGCCCAAAACTTTGAAGCAGATAGAATGGCACAGATTGGTTCACAGTTTGATCCAGCAACTGATCTGTTAGTCAACAATGAGTCAGTCAAAGTTATAGTGAGACCAACTATTCCAAATAATGACCAGAATTGGCAAGTTTTTGATAATGATTTCCAAGTACTCTCATTCTTACAACAATCAGGTGAGTTTGTTGATCAATTACACCCCAAAATTAAGGAAGCATATGGTGAACAAATTATCCAGCTGAAGTCAAATAAACTCCCTAAAGGGATGATTACTTTAGAAAACTTATTTGACCCAGAAGATGTAAGCCTGGAGAAGAGAAGGTTTCAAGCAAATAAAGAAGATTATTATGAGATTTAGGTTAGTGAAGGAAGAAAATTGAAGGTTGGCAATTCTACAACCCAAGAAGAAAGGGAAAAGCTGATTGATTTATGTGAAAAATATGATAGGGTGATTTCTTGGACCTATGAAGACCTCCATGGCTATAATAGAGATATCATCTAGCACACCATAGAGCTTGCTGAAGGATCTAAACCAGTCAAACAGAAGAAAAGGCTAGTGAATCCTAGAATTGAACCTTTACTAGTGGATGAGCTACAAAAGCTCCTAGAATCCAAGATTATTTTTCTAATTAAGCATTTAACTTGGGTATAAAACTTAGTGCATGTAAGAAAAAAGAATGGTGATATAAGACTCTATGTAGATTTCAGAGATTTGAATAGAGCATCTTTGAAAGACCATTATCCCCTACCCTCTATGGAACAAATTTTATAGACTGTGGCTGGATCAGAGAGGTTTTCCTTGCTGGATGGTTTCTCCAGTTACAATCAGATTTGGTTGGCTAATGAAGCCCAACATAAGACTACATTCACTACAAAGTGGGGAACATTTGCATATGCTAAAATGCCTTTTGGCCTTTCAAATGTTGGAGTTACTTTTTAGCGTACAATGGATGTGGCATTTGGGGAACTTATAAATAAAATTATTCTGATATACCTAGATGACCTCACTATTTTTTCTAAAAAAGTTGTAGATCATTTTGACCATTTAGAGGCTGCTTTTAAGAAATGCCAAGAGTTTGGAATATCTTTGAATCCCAAGAAATGTATCTTTGCAGTACCTTAGGGTAAACTTCTAGGGCACATAGTGTCAAAGGAAGGGGTCTCTATTGATCTAGAAAGAGTCATTGCCATAATGAACCTATCTCTACCAGTTAAAAAAAAGCAGTTCAATCCTTTCTTGGGAAGATCAACTTTGTTAGCCGATTCATATCTGATTTTGTAGGTCTAATTAGACCAATGACACTATTGCTTAAAAAGGACTTGGTTTTCAAATGGACTGTAGAAGGTCGACAAGATTTTGAAGAAGTCAAGAGAGCCATTTCATAAGCCCCAGTACTCAAAAACCTAGACTTTTCTAAATCTTTCATAATGTATGTGTATGGGGGAGAATTCAGTGTTGCTGTTGTTTTAACTCAGAAGGATGATTAGCAAGAAGGAGAACACCCAATAGCCTTTTTCTCTAGAACTCTCAGAGAATATGAGGCTAGATATAATTTTGTGGAGAAGCAGGCATATGCCATGGTAAAAGATCTTAAAAAATTTAGACATATGGTAATAGGAAACAAAATCCTGATACTAGTGGCTCATCCTAGTGTAAGAGAATACATTATGGAGGGTGAGATCACTGAGAAAAGAGCCAATTGGATCACAAAGATTCTGGAGTATGATGTAGAAGTGAGACCCACCAAGTTAGTTAGAGGCAAAGGATTGTGCCAATAAATGACTCAAGACATGGAGAGGATAATGACTGAAGAAACAAAAAGTGAGAATGTATCAAAAATCTAAGAGGTTGATCAAGACTCCTGGGTCAAAAATAGAATACAATTTATGAAGCATGGGATTTTCCCAAATGAGTTCTCCCATGATAAGAGAAGATACTATAGGAAGCAAGGGGCCCATTTTGTACTAATTGACCATATTCTTTTTAGAAGAAATGTTGATGGTATACTTTTGAGATGTATAGAGAAAAATGAAGCCCAAAGAATACTACAAGAATTACACCATGGAGCCTAAGGAGGACACTTTTCAGCAAGGACCACTACAATCAAAATAACCCAAGTAGGATATTTTTGGCCCACTCTGTTTACAGATTTCTATCAACTGGTCAAAGAATGCTAGGCTTGTCAGTTTTATACTGGAAAAAGGAGAAATGCAGCAATGCCTCTAAGCCCCATAGTTGTGGATGAACCCTTTGCTCAATGGGGTTTGGATTTTATTGGAATGGTCAATCCAGTGTCAAGTATGGGACACAAATGGATCCTCACAACCACATATTACTTTACCAGATGGAGTGAAGCAGTACCACTCAAAGAGGCAACAGAAAAAGTTATATTAGACTTTCTACAAAGCATAACTGCTCGGTTTGGTCCTCCTTGTAACATTATATCAGATAATGCTAAAGCATTCTTGGGAACAAAGATATCTGAGTTTGCACTAAGGAATGGGATTTATTTGAAGACTTCTTCAAGTTATTACCCTCAAGGTAATGGTCTGGCATAGTCCACTAACAAGAACCTGATCAGACTCATTAAGAGGATAGGGACCAATTATCACAGAGAGTGGCATAAACTACTTAATACAACACTGTGGCCTGATAGGATCACACCAAAGAAAGTGACTAAAATGTCTCCCTATGAATTAGTTTATGGTAAACAACAGTAATGCCACTGAGCTTAGAGATCCCTGCCTTGCAATTGCTGAAACAGATAGAGATTGAAGAAAATGGCCCCATGCAAGTCAGACTGGCTAAGCTGTTGGAAGTGCAAGAGAAAAGAGAGAAGGCACATGAGTCACTAATGAAACATTAGAAAATGGTAAAGGATTGTTTTGATAAGAGGACTTCAAATTCCATTTTTGAGGTTAGCTCACTGGTATTGAAATGGGATGAGAGAGCTGCCAAGCCAGGTCGACACAGCAAATTTGAATCATTGTGGACGGGCCCTTACAAAATTCATTCCTGCAAGAAACAAAATTCATTTGATCTTGAGACCATGGATGGGGAACCTGAAGAGATTCCTATAAATGGGATCTATCTAAAACATTTCAATTAAGCAGGGGCTCTTATGTACCATAGCTAGTTAGTTTCTTTCCTTTTCTTGCTTTCCTATTTTCTCGCTTTCTTTTCCCACTTTCCCTTTCAATAAGTGTTCGGTGAACACATGTCAATAGCGCAAAGCCCCTTCTCTCTTTTGGTCTCACATTTGCTAAGGTTGTTCGGCAATCCCCAAATCCTTGGGAAGTACACACTTTTTAGAAAAGATAATCCCCTTTCATAACATATCTGACACTCCATTCCACATGGATTTCAAACAGATACACTAATTGTTTCTCAGCATTAATGCCATTTATAAGATATGATGTGTCATTGATTACCTCCATAAAACCCCAAATGAATTAGTATTAAATCTTAACTATAGCTCTCATTTGTTTCTATCTCTCTATTTTGAATCACTGTTGCATCCAAGTCCGTCCCTAGAAAGCTCCATTCAGCTAAGTGTCAAGCTTATTATGCAGTATCAGTCTTTCATGTGTCAAAGCTTCCTGCACTCTCCCCGTAGATACAGATATATCAGAAACACATTCTCCACAGGAAGGACTGGGAATTTATGAGTCAATTGATAAGCTATTAAATAGAAAATCATATGCATCAGCGTCTGCGCAACCAAGGAGATCCTACCCAAGAACAAGGGTCCCTGAAGTAGGATATTTTGTTGACCCAGCAAAGGTGAAAGATTACACAAATGGCATTTATGATATGACCCTTCAGAAGAATACCAAGACTCTCCGGGAGGGAGCACATCAGAGGTGTATTCTCAAAGCAAAAAATGGGCAGTCTAAAACTTTTGGTATGATAATATGGACCTCGCAATTGGCATAGTTCCTAGTTCTGAGTGTTCATCTGTGTCCTGAGTTAATTGAGTTGTGTGCAAAGTTGTTTCATGCACCATAGAATACCATACAATGGGGCCCTTTCATGGTACATATTAAGCCCAAGGCCATTAGGGACATGCTGGCCCTGCAGCATGATAGAGCAGCCACATTCCCAACTATTGCTAAAATGCAAAATACATGGGCCAATGTAATCAATAAAGTTAGGTTCCTTAATTCAGAGATGGAATTGGGAGAGGATAACACCCAGATGCCCACACTACCCACTGGGAGGGTACAATTTAGTCAAAGTGTTCAAGAGGCATTGTCAATGATAGCCTTCATTTTTGGGATGAGAGAGGACAACACAATCCATGACTGGAAAATAGCTATCATTTTCAGATTGAAAACTATGGAAAAATCACAAGAGTACCGGTTGGATTTCTCAGAGCAAATTGCTAACTCCATGGTGGATCAGCTCGTAAATTTCAAGTCTAAACGAGTTTTCAGGTATTCTTCTTTTTTCTTCCACCTCATGTTATATTAGAACCATAATCTTTTCACACAACATATGCAATTAAATATGTATGACCCAAATTTTGGTCAAAATAGAACAATTCATGTGTCTAGATGGACACATGTGTTATATGAATCCTCTGACCCATATGATTTTTGGGAACTTTTTGTTGCCACTGCTTTTTGCCAATTAAGCCCTGAGCCTGTAGAGCATAGATTGACACAAGGTATAAGAGGATTTATGACCAACTACCTAATTCCTTGTGATTATTTCTTTGGGGCACACAATACCATAATCAGAGTCCATGGTTTCAATGAAGAGCCCATGTTGTTACCTAAAATATTAACCCCTAGGGTTGCATTCTTAGAGGTGACCCGACAGGTGTCTATGGTTGATAATGAGTTTGGCCACAAGAAAAAGAAAAAGAAAATGTATGATATCCCATGGGTTAGAAAAAATATGTCACTAGAGGTTAGAGATGCAGAGCACCTTTTGCTAAGAAAGCTAGATGCCCTTGGTTTCTTCATCATTGAAGATAAATGGAAGTATGACCCAGACAAATTTATGGACTCCTAGATTAGAAATAACAAGGTCCATGCTAAAATGGTACATGAGGGTTGGCCATTCTGGGAGGATAGAAGGAATCCTAAAGAGGACAACCCAGACCTATATGTTGAACTAGCTGATTTGCCCTATGAAGGGCCTAGGCCATGGGAAAAATTTTATGTTAAAGAAAAAGTTTATGACCCTAAGATAAGGATGTCTGTTGGTCTGAAGAAGTCATTAAAGGCCCAAGATTGGAAGCTAGAGAAGATTGAAGCCTATTGGAAGTATAGGCAAGAAATTTCAGAATTAACACATTCTTTTGGGAATATTGACACAGATGAGAAATGGGAGTCAATCTGGAATGAGTGGCATCCCTCTCCAGTTTCTAGCCCTGACATAAGTAAATTTTAGAGGAAGGGGGAGGAATCAGAGGAAGAGACTGAATCAGCCCACACTATGCAAGAGATAGGACAGGCCTCTTCTGTTGTTCCTGCATCCCCATGGCCCCAATCACTCAGCACCTTATAGAAACAAAAGGGTGTAGTGTCATCACCAACTATAGGAACTCAAGCAACTTCAGCATCTAGAGGTCCTAGATTTGTTCCTTTACAACCACCAGTGGTGGTAAATGTGGAAGAGAAAGAAACAGAGGAAGAAATAGGTGAGAGACCTAGGAAACATAGGAAACTGCACCTAGAAGAGGAGTCAGATAAAGAAATTGAGCCACAGCAGCGACAACTGCCAGTCACATCTTTGGTTGCTCAGGTAAGTGTTTCTTTTCCCTTTTCTTCTTTATCTCTTTCTTCTACTTTAGGAGTGGCAATCCCAATTAGCCAAGCATTTATACCCCCTGCCACTTCTGTTGTGCTTTCATCAACCCTTACCCCAGTTGCCAGTTCACAGGCCATGTATTCACAGGCCATTTCATTACCACTCTTTTCCCCATCTGTACCAAAAAGAGCCCCTCCTCAAGTTTCTCCTAGCCAACAATTATTGGCTATTCCATATGGCCTACCTCAAGGCCATCCCTTTGCTGGAGGATACATTGCTTCACCTCCTACATTCCAAGCCCAAGAAAACACAATGAAAAGGGATAGAGAAGTTAGAATGGATAAGAAGAGAAAGAAGGAAAATAAGAGTCTTGTTGTGCCACACATGAGGTCACTTTTTGACCCCATTCAACAACAACTGACAGTCACACATTTATCTCCAAATGTGGTGAAACCTAATGAACATATGCAGCCCCAAGACTATTCAATGAATGTTCTAGCTATGGATATGTCTCTTTTCAGGCCACAAGATAGGGTCGAGCTACTAAATGAGACTGTATCTACTGTTGCAACTAACTATTTGAAGGTATACAAGAAGTTACAGAAAGTAGAGAATGATTTAGCTCAAGAGAAGGTGAATAGTAGCAACCTGGCTGGGGAAGTTCAATCTAAGAAGAATGAGATTGAGAATCTAAACAAACAGTTGCAAAATATTATTTCTTGTCAAATACATCAAGCTACACAGACCCATAATGCTTCTCTTAAGTTTGAGCTAGCACAAGAAAAGGCTACAGTGACTATTCTAAGACAAGAGAAAGCTACTCTGGAGAAGAAATATCAAGAGAAGTTGTAGCAAGTCACACAATTTCAATAGAAGTTGTTGAGTGAGCAGAATGCTAATGGTGCAATTCAGGCACAACTCCTAGTAGAGCAACAAAAAATAAAACAACTAACCATCAAGTTAGCTAATAGGCCATAGAATGCTGGAGTTTTGAATTTGGTGAAAGAGCTTTATGTTTCAGTATGGAAAAGAATCTCTAAGGAGATTATTCAGCTAAGACCATCTTTAACATTTTTGTTAAATACCCAGCAGCTATGTGAGAAGGTTGAAGCCTCAGTACAGGCCACTTTGTCTACTGTTTCACTGAGGGTTTCTGACTCTCAGCTTTTATTGAAGAAACTATATGATACAATAGATGAGACACTGTTAGCAGCAGGTATTAATTAATAGAATGGTCGCTGCTAAAAAGATCAATGAGGTTCTAAGTTGTAACTTTGCAGCTACAAACTGCCAAGAACTCCTGAATACAGTAAAGGAAGGAGTGAAGGACATGAAGAAACATATAGAGGATTTGGTGCAACTGGGTCTTCCTTCACCATTCCCAGACAATAACACAGTGCTAATGATTGATAACATCAAAGCCCTGCTTTTAACCAGGCAAAATGATGAAACAATTTTTCAGGGTTTGAGTGATTCTTCATCAGTTAAAGAGGTGGAAGCTGTGTTGATACCTATGGCCCAGTTAGAGTTTCAGTTAAAGGTAGTGGTCCAGATTTTGCAAAAATTTTCCCACAAGGATATAATTAATCTCGATTTTGCTTTTCAAGATTTACAGAGTAGACAGGGACTCTCCAATTCAGAATGGTCTATTTACCAGACAGCATTGCAAAATTTGTGACTCTGTGTTGTATTTTAAATACATATATTTTTACCAGTTTTGGGTTCTCTCTGAGAAGGCTTAGAGGTCCTATTGGTCACCAAGAACTGTAGAGTGTAAAACACTACATTTTGTATCAGTTGTAGCAAGTCCACGGGTTTCTTTTTTTGTTTCTATGCATGATTCAAATCTTGCTGCGAGGGTTTCTATTGCTTTGTGCGGAAGCCGCCAAGTGTTGAGCCCCAGTTTCAAGCTGCAGTATTTGTTTCTAATTATAACTTTTGTGCAGAGTGCACCACATAGTAAATTGTTTCATATGTTATAAGTTTCATCTTTGTTGTGGAGGTCACCACGTGTCATAAGCAGAGGCAGCCCCTAAAGTTTCAAGTTTTGTGCGCAGGGTGCCATGTGTCCCTTTTAAGTGATGCGGAGGTTGCCATGTGTTGCTTTCCACATCATGTTATTGTTTGAAAGAAGATGGTGGGCCACAGTCTGTTTTAGTTTTAAGAGCACAGAGAATGCCACATGGTGGATGCAGAGGTAAAGTAGTTTTGTTTATGACCCTTTTTCGATGAGAAGCTTAAATTTTCTAAAGTGATGTAGAACCTACCAAGTGTTAGCTTCCATGAGAGTTTCAAATGTTTCATAAAGTTTCTAAAGTGATGCGGGTGCCACCTTGTGTTTATTCTTGTGTGCGCGAAAGATGCGACCTGTCCCAGTTTTCAGAGGGCTTTGCGGAGGAAGATACGTATATGTTTCTAAGTGCTGCGGAGTACAACAAGTATCATTTTCCTGTTCATTCCTGAGAAACAAAGGAGTTTCTCATTTTGCTGCAGACGCTTCTGTCTGTCATAGTATGCCTTAAGTTTCAAATACGCGGGTCTCGCCATGTGTTTGTCCCTTAATGTAAGGAGGTGTGCCACATATTTTGCCCTTGCCAATGAGCTTGCAAGAAGGAAGAGAAAATTGTTGCAGATTTTGAAGGATCATAACTGCTGGAGACTTCCAGTTATCTTCAATTCTGTTGGGCCATTGGGATTCAATTGTTGCAGACAATCTAAAGTAAGATCTTAGGCTATAAATATGTAACATTTGTAATAGATTGGGAGTTTTTTAGATAGATTTAGACATATAGAGATAGAGATTTGTGATAAGTTTTGTCAGAGAATCTAAAAGAGAAGTCAGAGACTTTTGCTATGGCTAGTTGATATCATTTCGCCTTTATTTTGTTAGTCTTGATTAGAAAGTTAATGTACCTATGCATGTATCTGTGCCTTCTATATTGCTGGAAAATTAATGAGAACTTAGTTCTGTGCCTTGGTTGATATTATCTGTGTCATTACAAAGTGTCTGATTGTGAGCCTTTGATTTTATTCATTTCATCTATTTATGTTAATCATGCAACATCTGCTCTTTAATGTAACTGAATCTTGAGGATAGTTTCATTGTGCTTAATTTGAAGGAAACACTGTTACTTAGGCACATCACCATAGATAGTTTTTGCTTAAATTGTACCTGTAATCCTGTTAGCCTCTTACCCTTTTCTTCAAAACCCATTTAAGATGGAGAAGATCCATCTTCTTTAAATTCTAGAGGTTGTTTCAAGTAGCAAGTCCCACATTCTTGAAACTTCCCATGCTGGTGTTGGAACCCGTGCAATTTTATACATCAACACAACACATTCAAAATATTGCATAAAGCAGTGGGCCAAGATGTCTAACAACAAGTACATGATAAACATCAACTGTGCCATTTTTTGCAAATATTTTAGTGGCCAATGTGTGAAGGTTCCTTCTTTCTCTTTTAAATGGACAACTCCATCTATTTTGTCTTCATAAGCAAGCTGTATGTTACTTGTGACCTTTAAAATATTTACATTTGCATCTCCTATTCCTTTCAAGTTGACTCCATGTACAATAGATACTGAGTGAATCCGCCCAATCCCCATAGCAACACCATCACACGGATCCAACACCCTAACTTTATCCCCTTCTTGGAGTTTATCAATACATATATGCAAAAATTAAAAAAAAATACACATTATATTGAAATACATAATAATTATTATATAGGTAAGGATTACCCTTATTTACATAATAAAACAACCATTACTTATGTTGGAACAAAATTTTAAAACCCTAAAATTTTGTTAATTCTCGCGATTATTCCAAATAAACTATTCTAATGTCTCACCTGTTAGGACCTCTCAAAAATTTTGCACATTTCCATCCTACTTGATCTTTTCACTTATATATGACCATTTCTTAATAGACATTCATGCCAAAATTTTATACCATTTATTTCCTAGGGTCACATAACATGGTCATTTTGAGGAGTATGCAATTATTCTTAATCATTTCTGTGTTTTTGCAGTTTACCGCAATCTCGCAAGTCATCCTCATTGTCTTGGTGGTAGTGCAGGAACTAGAGCAACAAGAATCATGTATACTGCACTCCCGCTAGAAACATACAAGTTGTTTGCGGCATGGCGGTAGGAAGGGCTTGGTCAACCATGTTACCACAATCTTGTAGGTCATCCTCATTGTCTTGGCGGTAGTGCGGGAACTAGAGCAACAAGAATCATGTATACCGCACTCTCGCTGGAAACATACAAGTTGTTTGTGGCATGGCGATAGGAAGGGCTTCGTCAACCATGTATACCACTGTCCCTCGGAGGTCTCACCACTTGGTTTTGGCTTGGCAGTAGTAATTGTCCAAGTTACCGAGCTCCCGAGATGGCTTTCAAAGAATGTTTGTGGCAAGGCGGTAAGCAATAAAGTTGGCAACATAATCTCACCGCGGTAATGACAACAAGGACTTGCGGGTTGATGGTAATGGAAGAAAATGGAATAAAGGGGGCTCTAAGCCTTGCGATCCCGCTTTGTTTGAGCATAAGGGCTGAGGATTGGCAGTAATCAAGAAAAGTGAACAAAAGGCATTGAAGCTTATCGCCATCCTATGACCGGTTTAAACAAGCTCCGTGGTAGTGTGGTAATGATAATAAATGAGTAAACATACTCAGTGAGGGTGTGTGATTATTGAGAAATTTGAAAGATCTTGTCATTTCATCTGATTGTTGGATCAAATTTGATCAAGGGCTTATATTTGAAATGAATTGAATGCGAAGATTTTATAATTTTGTGGCACAAACTGAAAATAATGGTTGAATGCTGAACATTCTGGCTTGATAAAATCTAGAAATCTCTCAGCATTTTCTCAGTTCAAAGATTATAGATTGGCTCGAAGAAGGCACCCAATTCGGTCTGTTCTTAGCAAGCTTCGAATTGTTCAAGTAAGTCCATCTCTACATTCTCTGTAAGAAAGTTTGAAGAATCCTTGCTCTGTTTCAATTCTCCGTGCATTTTTTTGAGTTGCAAAACCCTAGTTTGTATAATCGCACCCAAGAAGTCTTAATCCACAAATAAGACTAGTAACGCTGATCATGCCCCTAAGAAAAGATCACTGCAGCAATCTTTGCTAGATGTTTTATCCAATTCAATTAACAAAGGTTGAAAGAAAGTATTTAGGGATGTTGCTGAGGGTTGTAGGGATGCCATAATTCCCATTTCTGGCTGGAAACTATTTTGGTACTTCTATTAGAAGAAGGATGGTCAGGGACTAGTGGGAAATCCATGGAAGCTGGATTTGGCCAAGCTAATTATTTCAAATGTATTTGTGGATGTGGAATTGATTCATACTCTGGCATTGTACTACCACCTGGCTACTAAAATAGTAAGGTTGCCAAATGGATCTTGTCTGTTGAGACAAAATTGCTATAATTGAGTGTTTTATGTTGAACAAACAAGCTCTCACCAAAATTGACCTACAAAAGATTGAACAAGAATACAAAAGTGTGAGAAGAACACTCAGAAGTGATGAGCTGCTAATATTTATGAGAAGAGGTGCAAACAACAGGATAGTTGATATTCCTTCCAATGCAGTTGAACCATTCCCTGTGGAAGATTTTGCAATCTATTTCAAATGGACCTATTATGCATTGTGCCAAGTACTAGGAATTGATGCTGATCAAAGGATGCTAGTTAGTTTGATGATGATGGCTATGAAGATACAAAATTCAGAGGTGAACATTGAGTATGATTTTGCCTCACATCTTGAAAACAAAATACATGATGGATTCATCAGTGTGAAGGAAGATAAGAAACCCATGAACTTCAAGTTTTATTCTTTGGTTTGTCATATGATCCTCTATCAAAATAGGAGTAAATGATCAAGTAGAATGTACATCATCATGATTGACAGGACAAGGCAAAGAATGCCTACTCAATGTTGGTGTTACATGTGGGATTCTCATTGCCAGACTGGTAGCTATAATGTATTTCATAATGAATTTTCTGTGAGAATAATGAATTCTTTTGGTATTGGGATCCCTAGATTGTCATCAGAAATGAGGGTAATTCTAAGACCTCTTGCACATAAATCAGAGCAAGGTCATACTTTCAATTATGCTAATTGGTTCTTCCTAGCAGAGCACACAATAATCAGGGTATATGATTTCCCCTAACCACCTCACAAATTACGAAAGTTTGTTTATGATAGAATCATATTATTGGAATTCATGTGGCAAATGATGTGGAGGGAAAAGGAAGTGATGAAAAAGGTGAAGAAAGGCACTTTTTTGCCTGATATCATTGTCTTTAGAGATTGGTTAATTGGTTCGGACACTCTTGAGGAGCTGCAGGCCTATTTGAAGGCCAAGTACTCTTTGGAATCTGGTGTTGAAAGAGTTTGTGACCCTAAAGGTGATATGAACTTGGTGAGACAAGTGATATTGACTAAGATGGGAATCTCCCATAAAATTTGTTATGATGAGGATGTGATAAGAAACCTGGTTACTTTTAATGAAGTGTATGATAGGAAGAGGAAATGGGAAATCCTCAAGAAAATTAAAGATGACAAAATGAAAAGAATCCAATTTTTGTAGGATTTTTTGCTGAAGAGAAAGATCCTCTAAGGAGGATTAATACAATGATTGAAATTTTTAAAAGTATTTATGCTAAATCTAAAGTACAACCTACCAAGGCTACCAAACTTCTAGTGAAGAGGATTACAGGAATTGAGATTCATGAGCCTTCCCCTGATGTCATATCAATTCAAGAACCACAGATCCCTAAATCACCACCACATAAAAGGTAGAGAACTGAAGGCATGTCTCCTCTAGTCCCATATGAGATGTCTAAGGGTGTGGGGGATACTGATGAAGTTGCCAATATTTTCACACATTTGCATGATGGAGAGGAAGTTGATCAACCATTGGTTGGTCAAGAAATTGATGCACACAAGCCTGAGGCTAGGATGGAAGAACAAACCCAAATTGATCTAGAGTTACAGGAAGATGAAAGGGTGGTGGCATCATTGAGATTTATTCAAGATGATGATTTCATCAAGACTCTAGAGTTTTCATATTTCTGGTTAAAAATGAAGATGAAGGAATTTGATGAAAAGGTGGAAATCAATAAGATGAGTGCTGATGAGTCTCAGTATGATCAAATAACCACCTGAACAATCCAAGAACTAAAAGTTAATGAAATCAATGTGACTTCTGAGGAAGCAAGACAAATGGTCTTGAAGAGTAACATGTTGATCATCCCAGGTGTTGAATTGAAAAAGGTGTTCTTTCTTGACCAAGTTAGGAGTCAAGAAGACCTTAATCTTGTGTCTAAATTTGATTATGAGGAGGGAATGAGTGGATGTGGTTTCAACCCAAAGACAGTGACTCTTGCCATATGGACAAAATAGAAGAACACTAGTAAACCAAGGTTGTTAGATGTTCAGGAAATGAGGGGATCTTATGTGGTGTAAACCTTATGAGATACTTCAAGAACTGAGGCCTCTGCTCTTATAGTGCATTCTTCCATGTTCACCCATGCAGTTATAAAAAAGTTGGAAAAAAAATTGTAGGATTATGAGAAAACACAACAAGACATGAATGATGAAGTGAATAGGTTGTTCATTGAAAATAGGCAATTGAAAAAGCAACTGCAAGATGTGGGTTCTTCTCAGAGTCTGTCAATAGTTCCATATCAACCTTCTATGCCACCAACAACTAGTGATGTCACAGTGACAATGCAAGAGTTTAATGTTTTGAGAACAAAATTTGAAAAAGAAGTTGAGGACCTCAAGAAGAAAAATGAGGAAACAAAAAATGAGACAAGGATCAAGGTCCTTGAAGTCTTTGAGAAAATTCTGGAATACAGGATAAAGCTAGTTGTGGATAAACTTGGGGATGTGCATGATTGCTACTCCATGTTATCTTAGGCCATTAAACAATTGCAAGCAAACGTTTTTGTTTTTGAGCCACTGTACAAGAAATGGCAACCTTCCTTGCACAATTTAGGCCTGCTTTGCAAGATACTTCAAAGAAATCTTGATGCTCCTATAGAATTGAAGCCCACAGAGTAGATGGTGACTATGATCATTGAAGAGCATCAATATGCCAGTAGTGAAGACAAAAGGATGCAGGCCAGACTTGAATCTTTTTCTACTTTCAAGCATCAATTTATCCCCCCTATTCTGACAGAGGAAAATAAACAAGTTAAAGGCCTTGATACTTGGAAGGTAGAATTTAGAATGACAGTGTTTGTGGTTATGGAATTCTTGAAAAAGGAGTAGGATATAGATATTTTGAGCTTTAATGTGATTTTGGATAGGGTCATAGCCCTAGATGCAGGATATGGAAAATTTGTAATTGATGTTAAGGCTATGTTGGATAAAAGATGGAAGGACCATCAGCCAATCTTCTCCGAATTTAGGAATTCAAATGGCCCAGTGACCTTACATTCAATACGTGGAAGCAGACATACTTGAAAGGTTGATGTGCAGCTATAAGTTTAGGTGCAGAAAGAGCAATGAGTAGTTTTGTTGGCATCAACATGGAGAACAAGGACAAAATTTTGACACTTTTTTGCAATAATAGATAGAGGCACAACACAGTTAACAGATACTGCAACATGGAGATGAGTACCTTGCCAGGCCTGAGGCCATGGATTCTCTATGATGATTAACAGATTCAGATCTTGGTTAACTTGTTTATGCCATTAATTTATCTTTATTAAACATGTTTAGTTACAAGAGGCCTAAAGCTTGTTTCTTCCCATATTTATAAGGGAAACCAAGGCCTAGACAATCATCATCTTTATGCAAGAAATTTATATATTCCAATATTATCTATCCAATCATATTTCAAATTCAAGACATTACACTTCTATGATAATTTAATATTATAATGGGCAAGGATGGTTAACTTTGTGGATATGTATGGTGTTCTAATTTTCTATTAATATTCAAGTTCATAAGTTGTTTGATTGTCTCCATATTGGCTATTTCCAGTTAGTCAAATCAATAGATTTATTAAGGCACATTTGTTGTCATTGTGTGGATGCTTTTAATTGGTTTCTATTAGAAGTTGATGTAATTCCCTTTAAGTGACTTACATTTATTGGTCTCTCTCTAGAGTTAAATCCTTTAAAGTAAATCATACTGGTGGGTTTTCCTTCAAATAGAATTAAAACAACTTACTTGAATAGTACTTACTTGCATGTGTGTGTTAAAACAACAATGACTACCATGAAAGACATAAAAACAATAAATAGCACTTACCTCAATTCTAGCACCACTACTACTACTCTGAATATCATGCAGATTCTCATCAAGACGTTCAACATAATCACTATCATCAGTGTCCTCAAGTTGTGCAGCTTTGTAGAGAGCTCTATTGACAGGGCCTTTTTCTTTTCATTTTGCTCTCATAGAATTTCTCTGCATGTGGTTTAATCATCATGCAAAAATTAATATAAGTCAAGTAAAGAATGCAAAAACTATAATTTTTTGTTCAAAATAACATTTTTCTTCCACTCTTAAATGATTAAGTCAAAGTATGTTGTGAGATTATTCCTTTATTGTAAGAAATAGATTCCAGTTTATAGGAGGATTCTTATAGTCATAAGCATAATATTTTCAAGAAGAAGGCACAGTCCTAGTCCTTCATATGATAAGGAAGACAGTAAAATTTGTAAGATGGTAGTCCATATCTCTATCTTAGGAAAGTCCATAGCATGGAAGGTATAGGAGAAGATAAAGAGATGCAACAGCTAGTAGGGTTTCACCAAATAAAGAGAAGAGATAAAGGCACTATCAAGACCATTAGACAATGACCAAGAACCCTTGGAATGACAAAAACAAAGTAGATATGATAGCCTTAACTTTAGGATTAGTGATTAAGAGCTTTACTAAGACATACTCAAAGTGACTGTCTAGAATGATAGAGTTAAATGTCATAATGCAACATAGGAGCATGTCATAAACATGACAAGGACAACAATAATGAAGTGAATACTCAAGCAAAATGGTTTGAATTAGAACCTGGTAAATTGCAGTATTGCATGTTTCTTTTGGTTTTGTAAGTAGAATAGTGAGACAACTTCTGATAATGCATTTATGTAAAGCATCAATGCTAAGGATATAATGGCTAGAATTGTAGTATTGCATGTTGAGGGTAGGTTCATTATTTGTTTATAGCATCCAAGAGCTATGATTACTATTGTAGTATCAAAAAAATGCAATCACAAGGAAGTATAACAAAAACATGGTACAAGTTTACCCAATAACAAGCACACAAAATGAAAGGGTAGTGTAATAAAGCCTCTTACCTCAACTGTATCCATAATATTATGCTCATTCCATGTAAAAACTATAGGCTTAATGGAGGAAGCCAACTGCAACAATTTCTCAGTGAGACTGTGTAAGCAACTCATTATATGTTGGTACCCTTCATTTGAGTTGACATGATCTATAGTGGCTCTTACTGGGCATCTAATAGATGTCTTTGAAATCTCTATTGATGAACTAGATTTCCACTTCATACTACCATTAGATTTACTAGGATCTAGTGCTACCATATATTTGACCATATCTTCCACACCTGCTTCTCTATTATTATTTTCCACCTAAAATACAATGTCAATATCAACATATGGTCAATTCAATAAAAAATCAAAATAAATAACCAACGTAAATTGAACCAAAAAGCCATACCCTTACTCCAAGTTTGTCCATTTTGGCCTGCAACCTACCTCAGCCAAATGTATATCCAGTTGCCACATTATCTCTTACCCTCTTTCCTTTATAACTCTTTGTCAAATATTCTTCGGAACACATATTTTCTTTCAATGCCTCCCACTGTTTGGGAGATAGAGGGGATTCTAACCTCTCTTTTCCCTCCAAGATTATTTTTCTACAATTGTATATATAATTGTTCATCAAAAGTCTCATCTTCTGCTTGTAATATCTTCTAGAGATTTGTCCACCAGTAGTCTCAAAAGCATTTTCCATTTTTTGTATAACATTTTCCACACTTCGTGGATCTTGCTCTATAAAATTCAATTTGCAAATATCCAAATGGGCCCTACATCTCACACCCAACTCAGAGGCCCACCTTGCAGCATTTTTCCCAATGGCTTACCATCTCTCAATACCTCAACCAGGAATGGCTTCTAACCTTCTAATCTTCTTTGTTTTGCATTCCTCTCTGTAGATCTGTATAAATCTTGACTCAATCTTTTTCTTTTGAAAAAAGTAGGCACATCTTCTATTAAACCACTAGCAATATTTTTGGTTGATCCACTAGTTCCATCAAAAGATGTAGCAGGCACGTCAGATGCAAGTGATCTCTCTTCATGACTTTCATTAACCAGAACTTCATCGTCCTTGGCCAAATTAGGTGTGCCATGAGTAGATAGATCAGTACCAGTCTCTATAGATTTCACTTCAAACACATCCTTTAATCTTGAATAAATCGTATGCAGCTCAGATAATATTCCTTTCCTCTCATTGTTTTCAATAATCTCTCTTAGACTCTGTGCTAAGAGATCATCACAATGTTGCACATCACCATGTGCTATATCAGGCTGCACATCACCATGTGCTATATCAAGCTACACATCACTATGTGTTATATTGGGCTACACATCATCACAACTATTCTTTTCACCAATTGCATTCATACTTGAATCCCAAATGTGTTGGTTTCTATGAGTTAGCAGCACTGTATCTTTACTTTCCTTTTGTTTTCTCTCTGCATTTTCTTTGCACTCTTTTTCTTTCCTATAAAAAAAATATCATATTATGTCTTATATACATAAACTTCTTGCCTATAAAATTTCATAAACACAATTAAACAAACAATATACTACTTAGTGGATTTACAACCTGTTTGTCAAACCAAGATGTGATAAATATTCACTATTCTTTGCCACACATTCTTTATGAAAGCGTTCATAATCTGTCAGTGGAACTTTAGGAATATGATCACTATCATCTAAATTGTGCCTCATAGACTTTTTCCTCATTTCCTGAAGTCCAAATAAACAATAATATATAAATTAGCAACTTGAATCAGTAGAACAAGAGTGGAATATAAACAAAGCCATTATTTTTAGTCAACTAGAGCATATAAACAAATACAGTCATAGTATATAAGGATTTCATTTCCATTTGAATGATACAGTATATAAGGATAGTCCCCATATGAAATATATTCATAGAGCATATAAGATGCATTCTTAGAAATTAGAGGAGACAGTCTATGACAAGTGATATGACATAGGATGATAGCATATAAGATGCATTATATGGAGGAGCAAAAATTCAATAAGTAAATGTGGCACACAGAATGAAACCCAAAGGAAACTCTACTTGTTTATCCTTCTATTTGAGAAGAAACTAATTGCCTTTCTGATAGTGTGAATCATCATTATTTCTACTTATATAATCCTCATTATTTCTACTTATAAAATCCTCATTATTTCTACTTATATAATTTTGCAGAAATTCTGAACACACAAATGTAAGTAAACAAAAACAATCAATATGTGCTTTAAAAATGAGTAATTTATTTTTGGAACAAATATAGCTAGTTATATGCATGACATGTAACAAGACAAGAACTAGAAAAACAACAATAAGTAGAGCTCAACATAAGAGATTACCCTGAAAAACCCAAAGTGGAAGAAATTCCTGTACACTAATGCCCTTTCTTATCTTGTTGCTTCTCTACTACATTTTACAAGCTCACTATTTTCTTAATCCCTTCACTAATCATCTACATTGCCAGCAAGATCAGAATCCGGATTGCTCATGTCTGCATCTGCTTGATTTTCTTCCTCATCCTCGTCTATGTCATGCAATACATTCTCTCTCCTAATCTCTTCATTGGTAATCAAAATATCTTCTCCAAACACTCCACCATCATCTTCATCCGCTACTTCGAATATTTCTTGTAAATTAACATATTGCCCATCAGGCATTATATCAATAGCTTCCATGAATTTTCATTTTGAATGAGATTTTGTTTGAATCACATACGACCATCCTGGGCTTCTTACATCATCAATTAGAAATGATTGATTAATTTGAAAAGGGAAAACATAGGGCTCATCCCTCTCTAATAAAAATTGTCCTGTATTTGTACGTACAAATCCATACTCATCAACATGTACTATGGATGGTCAGATCCACTTATATTTTAATAATATAGGATTGTTTTCACCAAAATCCACTTGAATAATTTCTTGGATGAATCCAACATAGAAGTTTTTCTCAGTTTCGTGAAGAAATTCAGCACTTACAACACAATCACAATTTGTTTTTCCTTTGTCTTTTTCCTCCACTCTTAAATGGCTACCATAGGCCCACATTCCACTAAAACACATAGCCCATAAATGTGGAGGTTGTAAAAGCTCACTTTCCTCTATTGTTATATCTTGACCTTCTTCTTTTGCATCACTAACTGCATTAGAAATCCATTCTTCAAATTTTGGAAAAGAATCACCTCCAACCAAATCATGACGTATGTGCTTTTGAGGTTGATGTTGCATCCAACTTTGTTTCTCTTCTTCATATTTTTTACATAGAATATTAATGTGCAAATAGTAAGATTAATAATATAAATGTGTAAATGCAATTGAGTAAGATTAATACTATAAATGTGTAAATAAATAATTGTGTAAATTTTTTTAACCTGTGCCACTTATGGAACGAAGATGTGTTTTGAAGAATAAAGGCATGTGTCGCACTTCTTTCTTGATGTGATAGCTTGAAGTGACATCCATTGCCTTCTAATACTTCACCTGCAACTCTCTCATCTTCATCATCATCCCATACACGTCGATTGACGTTTTTAAAATCCTTCATCTATTATGTGCAAAATCCAATTGCCTCTTGCATTGAATATCCCTCAAACATGCTACCTTCTAGTTTTGCCCTAGTACGAGCAATTTGTTTCAAAACTTTCATATATCGTTCTATAGGATACATCAATCCCATTCTTATTGGACCACAATGCTCTAGTTCATATTCTAGATGTATCAAAATATGCATAGAAATGTTAAAGATTGTTGCTGGAAATTCCTGTTCTAATAGACAAAGGACTTCAACAACCTCCTCCCTCAAACTATCAAAGTTCAAAGGATCTAATACATGTGAACTCATTCTCTTTAATATTAGGCCCAACCTTATAATTTCCAAGCTTGGCCCCTTTTCCAAACCTGATATATTTACCACAATAGGTAAAATATTTTTTATTATAACATGATAGTCATGGGTCTTTAGGCCTCTTAAGCTATTAATGTCAATTTGGCTTCTGATAGTACTACTTACATATCTAGTGGGAAAGCGAGTCTAAGACATCAACTGTAAGTATTGTGCACATTGTTCCTTTGTCCAAACATAAGGAGCACAAGGTTTTCTATATTTTGCATCATCATATTTTTCAACCCAAAGATTTCAACGAATCTTTAGTTCTTGAAAGTCTTCATGTGATGAAATAGTATTAAAAGCACCAAAAAGAGTTTCTATAATAGCATAGGCTATATTTTTGTCAGTATGCATAAAGTCAATAGTATGCCTAATAGCTATATCCTTAAAGTATGGCAACTTATAGAATATGCACAACCATTTTACACCACTTTCATTACATGGATCATATCTACTACCAGCAATCCCACCATTTTCAATAAATGACATTCTTTTTTGTCCATTCTCAATAATGTAATCACCTATTATTAGCAAAGGTGCTTCACGATTCTCTTCTTGACCATTGAAACGTGTTTTTTGTCGATGATATGGATGACCCGCTTTAATGTAAGCATGATGTCCACAATAAATACACTTACGTAAACTTCTTGAGTGCCCCGCAAAATCCTTAAAGTTGCAAGTAGGACAGCCATGGTATCCATGAACAGTGAGACTAGACAATGTACCATATGCAGGAAGATCATGAATCGTAACCAATAAGGAAGCTCTTAAAGTGAATTTGATTTAATGACCATCACTTAAAGATTGAATTGCTTCAATTCCTTTCCACAATTCCATTAGCTCATCATATAATGGCTCTAGATAGGCATCTATTGTATCTGAAGTCACACTTTTCTTTCTTGGTATAATCAATGATAGCATTAAGAAAAATGGTTTAGTTGCTAACCATGGAGGCAAGTTATAATTTATTAAAAACACTGGCCAAGTTGACCATTTAGTACTTTGATCTGAGAATGGGTTCACCCCATCTAGAGCCAAACCCAACCTTATATTATGAGGATCTTGAGAAAACTTAGGCCATCTATTATCAAATTCCATCCACATCTTAGAATCAGGCACATGTCATTATTTTCCATCAATGCTCTTATTTTGGGCATTCTACTACATAAGGTCAACAATGTCTCTGCACCTATACATTCGGAGTAATCGTGGGATTATCAGAAAGTGGCAAAGAACCTTTCTAGGAACCACAGCTAATTTCAACCCTTTTCTATACCTTGCTTCATGACATTTCAGACATTCACTCTCACTTGCAAGATTTTTGTGAAATAATACACAACCATTAACACATGTGCAGATGTTTTCATACCGCAAGCCGAGCTTACTAATCTACTTTTTACATTGACTTCATTTTGTTGGCAATGTGGAGTCAGTTGGTAACAACAAACTTAATAATGCCAATAATTGATCTACACTCTCATTTGTCCAACCATGCACCACTTGCAAGTTAAGAATTTGAAGGATTGTTGTCAAATGACTTAACTTGCAATTAGCATACATAGGCTTTAAAGCATCCTCCATTAACTTGGCCCAATCATTGTTTAGACCCTCATTCAACATTCTTTCAACTTCAAACCCTTTGTCTAACATTTCTGCCTCTTCATCTATGTTCGGTGCCACTTCATCTATGTTTGTTGTCTCTTCATCTCTCACAATCTGCAATTCTATCATATCTTCATAATAATTGTAAGCCCAAGGGCTTATACCACTATGCCCATATCTTATCATATGTCGATAAATCACATTTCTTTTTCTCACCCTTCCACCAAGATAGTCATTACATGGACATGGATATTTTTCCATTTCCCTCTCTTTGGCTACTCTCTCATCACATGCATGATATTGATCCGTAGTCAACCTTCGACGCTGATCCATCTGTAATATTATGCATTCTAGTATTAATTTAGTATAATAAGCTATCCTACGCCTAGAAGGCCTTTAAATATAAAATCTTAAAAGGTAACCTTCAATCATGCATATGGTCAAGCTAGGATAACCTTTCCTTCAGTTTAGGCTAGTCATCATGCAGGGAGATCATGTAGAGTAGAGGTGTGGTTTTATTTGAGTTCAAGGATCAGTTAAGGATCAACTTCAAAAATATTGAAGATAACATTTTCTTTTGAGTTTTCAAGCTTCAATCAAGAAAATATATCCTGGGGGGCACCCACAAGCAGCTTCCCTAAATATCATGAAAATATCAGTTCACTTTTGGCAATGAGGGTTTTGAATTACCTTTGAATTTGTTGCAGAGTGCATCCCCAAATTTGACTTTTCTACAGAGGGCCTCGCCGACTTCAAATTCGTGACAACAAACTCTGAATTCCTTGCCCGCCTTTTCAAAAGTCTCCAAGTCCTCTCCAAACAAGATTTATCACCCATGCAAGTAGCTACTACACTTATATGCACCTAAAACATTTTTTTGGATAGAGTAAGTGCTTCAATACATGTCCATGAGAATAACAAACATCAACAGCAATTCAATTTCATTCCCATGCTAAAAATTATACATTTTACAAGTTGTATGACTTAGAAATATAGACAAGCTATGTAAACCAATAGATAAATAGCATTAAGAAGAAATACTAAACAATTTATCAAGATTACACTTTAAAACCCCAATTAAATAACTATTGTGATGAAGTATTCATAGCAGCAAATCACTTGACAAAATCATATGCAAAGTCACCAAATAAAGGACTCAAGATGTCAACCATTTCAAATGACAATCATGACAATAGGAAAAACAACATAGAGAATACAGTCATGCCTTTGATTGCAAAGGAGGGGGCAGATATTACAATCTATAGCAGCATTGAAAAGATGAAATTACAAAATCCATGAAGCCAAACACTTTTGTCAAAATACAAACTCTTACCTAATTAGTTAACTAGTCCTTGAAGATTTTAACAGGCAAAGATAGTCATTATATAGATGCTAAAATAGTGACACAAGTGCCTTTGAAAGTGATAACATTCATGTCATCAAACTGACAATGAAATCAGTCATCAAAAAGAGTAATGCACAACACCATAGAAGAAAAGAGGAGATCACTATCCATTCAAAGAGATGCCCTAATCACAGTCACCAAAGTGGGCTACAACAGCAGAGAAAAGAAAGTGGAATATTGACAGTCTTTTTGCACCCAAATCTGAATTATATGAAAACTATGTCATATATCAATAACAAAAGTAACATAGAGGATTTTTTACAGTCAAAAGTCTATGAATAGAATATTCAAGTTTATCAAAATCAAGCTAATAAGCCATATGATAGTCATAGCAGCAGATGGACAAAGGGAATGTGACTGTGACAGATTTTTGCATACAAAGGATAGTCATCATCAATGATATCTTTGTATTAAGGAATTTGTAGGCAAGTTCATGATAGGACAACAAAGATAAGTTCATGTATGAAGCAATGAACAAGGTTTTCATGAAAAAGGTTACTATCAAGATAGCAGTAAGAGACAATAAAGACAGTGAAGAGCATATTTAAGGAATGAAACAAATCATGGAATAGTCTTGCATTCTCAACAACAAGCTTTCATTCTCTATTTTGTGATAGTTATTTTGAAAATACAATCATCTTTCAAAGGTTAAATCACAAACACAGGGGTAGTGTCTAAGTCATGGGTTGAAGACCATCAAATTCCTTCATGCCAAGGTATTCTAAGTATAAATCATGAATGGAAAAAGTAGAACTTTATCAATAAAGAACCATGAGACCTCTTCATATAGTCATTAAAAGAGATAAAATAGTCACTAATGAAAGAGCAACAAGCTTTCAAAGATACAAAACTTTAGAGCAGGCTGCGAGAAGAATAGAGGTATGTGGAAAACCCTACCTCTACTTCATAAAACCATTTGTTATCTGCCGTCTATCTACTCCTTTCATATCTGTCATCTATAGCTGGAAATCCCAAAATTCCCTCCTTTCTTCATTCACACGATGATCTCAAAACTATTTCCAAACTCAAAGAATTGCAGCCATGAACAATCTTCTCCTGTTCGACTACTCATACCCTATTCTTAGTAGCCATGAATAATTTTCTCACGTTCGACTACTCTGCATACCCTATTCTTGGTGGCCATGAACAATCTTCTCATGCTAAACGCACAATCTTCACTTCTTCACAGGTTTCACTTTTGTTCAAAATTTATAAATGCACAATCCCTCCATTAATTCCCTCCCAAACTAAAGTGAGAAAAAAGAATAGAGGAATTTATGTAGTCCTTTATTTAGTCAATTTGATTTGTAGTTGTGTTTTTTTGCCCCATGACTAAATTAGTCATTTATTTAGTCATTTCAACCGATGACCAAAATAGTCATTTATTTTGTCATTTATAACTATGTTGCAAAAAGTTTTAGTCACGTGATTAAAAGTTTGGTCATGTGACTAAAAGTTTTAGTCACCTGGTCATTTATTTGCCATATTTCTACTAGTGTCATGGACATTTAATAGGACAAAATCAGCTAGACAGAGTCTTATGAGACCCTAAGCCTTTTGATCTTTGAGGTCCCAATCAACTTGTGACATTGTCGTAGGTTTTGTTCCATCAACGGTTTCCCATAGGTCATGATCAACAAGTAGATCTTCCATCTTGATTTTCCACAACTTGAAATTTGTGCCATTGAACTTCTCCACCTCTACTCTTCTGAATGTGCTTGCCATCTCCTTCCTGCAACAAGATATAGAATACTCTATATAGACTCCCACTCAACCTAAGATTAGCTCAAAAAATCCCTACCCAGCAGCTAGAACCAAAACTGACCAAGCTTTGATACCAATTAAAAGGAAGCTAGGTGTGTGGAAATCGTTTCCTACACTAATCTAAAGAGGAGAGAAGATTGCAAATTCTTTTTAATCCTTACAATTACAGAATGTTAACAACAACAATGGAGATATTGCAGAAATACACATACACATAGAAATGAGACAGAAGAGAGAGACACAAGATATATGTGGGGAAAACCCTTATCGAGTGAAAAACCCCACACTCCAAAACCTGCACAATGTATTATCAAAACTGAAATGGTTTATAATACACTTGCATTACAAGCTCTTAGGAGTCTTAGACACTCATATCTGGAGACAAACTGACAGTATAACAGTACCTGTCAATCACATAATACATCTCTCCAAAGCACATGTTTATATAGAAAATACAAGGAAAAAATGGCTCTATCTTGAGATAGGCATCCAACATGGCCTCATGGCCCAAAACCCACGCCTATGTGTTAGGGTTAGCTGACAGAAGATATCAATTAAATGTAAATAAAGATTAAACAAAGAAATGAAAATACACAGAAATAATAACAACGAGAGACAATTTTTAATGTGGTTCACCCAAACTCAGGCTACATCCACTAATAGATAGTCCAATATTATTATCTAGTAAATCAAACCGATTACAACCAGCAATACTTGCAACTCAATACCATTGCAAAATGCTACAATACATCATCAAAAACCCTAACCCTTAGCCATTTTTATCACAACTTTTGTTGGTTACAAAATAGGGTTTTTTTATGCTACCCCCAAACCCTCGCAAAAGGCGCTGCCCCTTGACCCTGTAGGAATTTGGTGGGAAACCACACTGATAAAAGTGGGGTAAATTTAACCTCTAAGTCTGATTAGGCTCCATATAACAACAATCTCCCACTTGGAAACTGATTAGACTCCACACCATATCACTATGGACACTTGTCCAACACTATAGGATGTTCATGACACTTGTCAAGTTACCCCATCCCAAACAGGTCACCTATTCCCAAGTTGGGCAATGACAGATGCTCTTACAACTCTTACAACCATCATAGAATCCGTGATACTGATATATCTTACAGTTGTAAGAGAATCTATCATAAACAGGCTATAAATAGCATATTCTCTCACAGCATGTCATAACTCTCCTTGGGGCACCCAAAGATGCTTCTTCCAAGATGCCTTGTGACACATGTCTTCACCTGTCATAGAACCTTCTATTTCTGACTCTTACATGTCATAGATTCTGTCATAACCGTTTCGGTCAAGATTCACTTACACACTAGTCAAGATGCTGACACATGGCAGAAAACCTCTACCATACAAAAGGGATGCCTATCTCCACATGGAGTGTGTTGACCATCCTAGTCACCTTACAAGTAGAGTGACAACTCATTGTGCCATTTCACACTAAATGATAAAATAGGATGTGCAACAAAACTACAACATAGGCTAAGTAAATAAATTACATTACAATAATAAATGCAAGGAATTACCAAGGTTGAGACACCTTAATTCCCAACACTAAGCTTTACTAGAAATATTTGTAGGAGCATACACATTGGTAAAAAGACAGATTTCACCCAACTCTAGACTAGAAGCAACCACAGATAGAACTGAGTGACTCGAGCACCACCAAAGAGGGGCAATCTTCTGAGGATCCCAGAAACAAGCCATCCCCCCAGAATTACCATGAGCCCCCACACACTGACACAAACCACGAGACCAAATGTCAAGAGCTCACTTCAGCATACCATCCACAGATAACTTAGTTTCCTAAAGGAAAACCATATCAAGACCATGAGTACCAATCATTTCTCAAATAGCCTTTTGTTGAGGGATGTTATTCATACCCCTTACATTCCATGAAATAATAATCATTTATGAGATTGGGAGAAGTGAGAGTCAATGATTTTCACTAACCCTGAATTCACCAAATTCTCCCCAAGCAACTTAACCTTCTCCAGATCCTTTTTGCGACCCACTTTGGAGGGTTTCTCCATAGGCCCCTTTTTTAGGGACTTCTGCTACAAACCAATGGCTTGCACAACCCCACTATTCTTCCTAGGATCTAAAGCTGCCTTAGAGTGAGAAGAAATAGGGCCTTTCAAGGCCTTATCCCCTTTTAAGACCGCTGGTTCACTTTGAATTGGGCCAACTGGAAACTGAGATGTGGCGTCAGTGACCATCTGATCAACCTGTACATCTCCCAAAGGCAAGTTTTGAAAATCAGCCCCTTTGTCACCATCCAAATCCACTCCCAAGGACTCCCCACCATTAGGAGGCACAATAAGACACCCCTCCTCCTAGACTAAGTCCTCCAAAACATGAAACTGATTGGAGACCCCATCTTCTTGTTTCTCCTTCAAGGTTCTCTTCAGACCCCTCCCTTTATTGCAGGGCTTGACCTGGGTGAATCCTTCCTTATCTGTCCCCCCATCATGCATAGGGGTCTTCCTTTTATCATCCTTAGGAGCTAGAATAGAATTAGAATTAGATGCTTCGGCCACCGGTTTAACCCAAGGGCACTTCCTTTGCAGATGCCCATATTCATGACAAAAATGATATCTAAAGGGGAGGGTTTCATAATCAAGTTGTTAAATCCAGGAAATAGATCCAAGGCTCATCTCCATAGAATCTGGTAATGGGTTATTCAAATCAATTTCCACGCAAATATAGGCATAAGTAATTACCTTTTGGTCCAGAGTTTTTTGAGCTAGACCAACCGGCTTACCAAGGAGAAGAGAGATCATGTGTAAAATATCACTCCTCTAGCACTCCAACAGAAGCCTTAGAAGATGAACCCAAACAGGAACCCTCAAAGGAAGTTCCTCAGCTGCATTGAATCCCACATGCTAGGGTTTCATGAAAAGTCCAACTTGATTGAAGAAATAAGGTCCTCCTTCAAAAGCCCTATTCCTATCTACAATGCATGTAAACACCACTATAAAATAATTGTTAGTAGCCACCTTTATCTCCATATCCCCCTCGAGATTCCAAATCTTTCGAGCCCAAGATTCCAAAACTGGCAACAATAGCCAGATCCCCATGAACTTGCAGATCAAAGCATGATTATTAAGGTACACCACGTCCTCAGCAATGGATTCAGGTTGAATAACCAAAATAGGGCACTCTTGGCTTCTCACTAGACAGCCATTAACTTTCTTGGGTTTGGAACCACCTTTATCCAGCGATGAACCCTCACTAGGTAAGGAATTGTTTCTAGCCCCAAAGGGAAATTCATGGTCATGAGGAGGAGGATCAGTAAGCTCCATACCTCCAGAGCACCATTCACAGGGATACCCCTAACAAAAATTAAAAAACTCCTACCTGATGCAACCGAGGGAGAGCAGAAAAAAGCACCAACAAAAAAACTGCACCAAAACCACATAGAATCCACATAGGTAGCTGAAACCACTTCTCCTCCCAATCAACACTTCCCCCCAGCAACCCTCCAAACACCCCTCATGCATGCAAATCAAAAAATAGAAAGAAAAAACCTCACAGCTAGGGTTTCCCCTAGCCCGTGCGGCCAAAAAAATGTAGCGCCATCCTTCCATTTTTTTAAAGATAATGCACCTGGTAAACTTTTTAAAATGATTGGTGACACTAGTACGACACGTCCTCTAGCTCCATGCAACACTTTTGCCTGAAGCTATGAACCGATGAGGCCACAACACGGGGCACCTCATCCCCAAGAAAGAACACTTCAAACCTGCGAGCTCATTGGCCCAGTGAAGGCGTAACGCCTATGAGCTCATTAGCTGAGTGGGGGTTTGAACTCTGGTGGCTGCCACTACAATTGAGTGGCCTAACCACTGAACCACACCCTTATTGGCTAAAATTGGGGGTAATGTCCCTCAATTGTTGACGCGATAGAGGGTAACCCCGTAAAGTTTGAACCTAGGTTGTTAGTACTATAGCCAAGAAGCCCCACTATTTCACCATAGGATCACCCCTAGGTATGGTCCCTCAATTGTTGATGTAGTAGAGGGAGACCCTGCAAGGTTTGAACCTGGGTTGTTGACACTATAGGCAAGAAGCCCCACCATTTCACCACAGGGTCTCCCCTAAAAATTAAGACCAGGGATGTACCCCCTGGGCTACATGCAAATGCCCCACTCCACATATCACGAGTAAGTCAGGATATAAGATCATGGGGGCCTTAGGAAATTTTACACTAGCCTGAGTTGGTGGGGGACATCTCATAGAGGACATGGGGTGGGCTTGGTTCCTTAATATGGTTACACTCAACCTTACCTCAAGGTGCCACCATGGAGAAACATGGGGGTGGGCATTGGTCCATGCATTGCCATAAGTGTGACTCCTACCTCCAGGGGTCCCCATGGCCACTACAAGGGAACCCCCACCCGGTGGGATTTGAACTTGCCATCCTTCCAATTTTGATTTCCTCTACAATATTTTAATATTTAATATGTATACAGAAAAGAATATAATGGCCATATATGAATTACAATATTGATATTTTAAATATCAATAAAATAATATAATTAATATTATTTTTATAATAAAATTTATTATAACATAGTAAAATGAAATATTCATATACATTTGTTTATAAAAATTAAATATTAATATATTATAGTGATGGAAATATTAATTCAATGAGCTCTATTAAACCCATAATGTCTGTGGGTCCATGAAGTAGAAAAAATAATGGAACTTAAACTAAGAAACCCAACATAAATTTCAAAATGATGATATGCCACATACTTTTTATGACATAGGGGAGTTTTCTCACACTAAAGGGCATGAATGCTTATTATCATACTAGAAAATTACTAATGAAAACTTTAAATCTTGAACAATATTCTAAAACATAACTCACTATAGGTGTTCTTTGTTCCTCAATTTGTAAAACATGTAAATAATTAAACAAGAAGTTAAATAGCCTCGTCTATGGAAAAACAAAGCTAAAAATAAATATTATCTACTTTATGCCACAAATAAATATTATTTACTTTAGTCACTGAATAAACAAATTAAACAGTCCTCAATTTGTAAAATATGTAAATAATTAAACAAGAAGTTAAATAGTTTCGTCCTGTGGAAAAACAAAGCTACAAAGCTAAAAATAAATATTATCTACTTTAGTCACTGAATAAACAAGAAGTTAAATAGTATCAGTAAACAAAGAAGTTAAATATGTCCTCTCCCACTCCTCTTCCTACCCATGCACCTAGTTTACAGGGTCCATCTTCTACTAGGTTAATCGTAGGGATATCCTCTGTTGTTGGCGTGGCTGTGGCTGTTGGAGCATCGTTTGTGACAATGGGTTTAGTTGCTGGAGAAATGACTATGGGTGTGGCTACAACTGTTGGGGGTTTGCAGGGTTTGCCTAAATCTAGAGTTGTTGGTGCACCATCTACGACAAAGGCTACTGTTGTTGCTGGTACATCATCTGTAGGTGTGGCTTCTTTGGAAATGGGTAAATCTTTCTTAGTTCTTGCTCAAGGGAAGCATCAGGGATTGCCTTTGCCCTATGCTACTTTTCCTATTATTTATTGTGTCTGAGGTTTCAGAGAATGAGGAATTTTTCTCCTCATACCTTGATATGCAGATTTAATCATTTTTGGCCATGCCTCCATGCCCTAAATGAATAGATCTTAGATTCTTGGGGACCAATTACTGATGGTAAGATCAAAATCTATTCATGTTCTAGATGTTTTTTCATTGTTACATTTGATGATATTGAGGACCGTAATGATGTGTTTGAGGGTTCTATTTGGTTATGGGATTGACATCCCTTGGTGCTTTGTCCCTGGTTTCCTCTTTTCAATCCTACAACTGATTCTTTGAATTTTTTGCCCATCTAGGTTAGGCTTCCTAACCTCCCTCTACAACTCTGGAGCAAGTCTTGTTATTTTGAGATTGGGAATGCTTTGGGGTGGTTTATTATGGTTGATCCTGCTACCTTATAGTTTACACATACAACTTATGCTCAGATTCTTGTGGATCTAGATTTAACTAAGGTACTCCCTACTGAGATTATCTTCAACATTATTGATCATCAGTGGTGCCAGAGTTTGAACTATGAGGGTATCCCCTTTCGTTGTCAACGCTACTTTGGCGCTGGTCATCTAGCTAAGTAGTGTTTGCGCTCTAAACCCAAATCTTGTTTGGCTTCATGGTGGCGTGATGTTCAACCCATGGACTTCACTATTCCTTTTGTGGCTTCCACTCCTTCCTCTCCTTCAACTATGACTCCCCAGTCAAAGGTTCAATCTCCTGCTCCTCTTCCTGTCCAAGAGCTATTGGTTACTGGTTTACAGGTTTCATCTACTACTGGGATGTTGTATGTTGCTGCTGTTGCTATTGTGCTATATGTTTCAGAGGTTGATGTTGTTGTTACTACTAGTACACTGCCCATAACAAGGGGTGTTTCTATTGTTGGGTTGCTTCTGAGAGTTCCCTTGTTATTAGAGAGCTATTTATGACTGGGACTACTATTGTTGGTGCACCGTCTATTGATGGGGTTGTTGTTGTTCTAACAACTTCTTCCTCTCCTCAAGTTCCACCCCCTTCTGTGGTTTTGGAGAAAGTCTCACCCCCTTCATCTCCTATTTTTGTAGATGGAGATAACGATGTCTGTTGGATTGTGGTCCAAATAAGGAAGAGAGGTCTTCCAAAGCATGTTTCACTGACCTGCACTCGAGTCAAGGGTGTTCGATATGCTAGATCAAGTAATGCTATTGTTTAGTCTTTTGTTGTTCCTCATAGCCTTGCTATGTTGATGTAGCTTTGTCTATGCATTGTTAATGTGTTGTCTCTGGCTCGTTTAAGGCCTTATTTTTCCTTGGGGGCTTCTTTTTAAATGGTTCTCAACCCTCTTTTCTAGCTAAACTAATCAAAAACAAAGAAGTTAAATATATTAAACAAGCATATAAAGAGCTTACAAAATCTAGTGTGCTTCTACACTTGAATTCTTAGCTCTTTCTTCATAACAATTTGTTTTAAATAATCCTATAATGTCAAAAAGATAACTAAATTTAAACCATTTTGTTCTTACTCTTAAACATCTAGCTTAAAAAATACCATACTCCTTTGTCTTGTTTATCAAACCCACTCTTTTGTTGTTGGATTTTTTTCCTTCAATTTTTATGTTAAGTTAGCGTACAAATATAGCAATACCAAAGTAATGTTAAAATTAAATGATTATGTGTTCAATAGATCTCATTTCCAAATATTTTATTAATAATATTTATTTTTACTATAATATAACATAAATATAAATACATTATAAATTTCTATAATCAACAATTTAATCAAATATAACAATACCAAGGTAATAATCTTGGAGCTGCTGGTAGTGGGGGAGTGATGAGAGATGACTCTGGTAGGTTCTTGGCGGTGGTGGGACTCTCTCTAGGTACTCAAACAAACCACTATGCCAAAGCTGCGGTGGCCTATCATGCTATTGATTTAGCTCATACTAAGGGGTATAAAAAGGTGTGGGTAGAAGGGGACTCCAATAATATTGTCAATTGCTTAAAGAGTTCCCACAGTCCTAGTTGGACTATAGATGTCATTCTTGAAGATGCTATCAAGCTAATGGAGTCCTTTGATCAAATTGTTATATCTCACATATTCCACGAAGGGAATAGAGTTGTGGATGTTTTTTCTAACCTAAGGGTCACTAACTAGTCTAAAATCATATGGGATGATGTGGAATTAATTCCTAGAAAGACTAAAACATTGATTTTAAATGATTGCAGACATAGAACGAGGCTCAACGATTACTAATGAGGTCATTATGAACTCTATAGATTTGAAAAACATCTCAATTATTAAGAGCTAGAACACACGGATTCTGGGTATGGTTAAGGGCCCGACCATTCCTAGAAGGTTTCATATTATTCTGTTGTGGTTCTAGTTTGTCTACGAGGGATATTGTGGTTTGAAGCTAAACATGGGTGGTGATAGGAATAGAGTGGAGACCTCTTCCTATGAAGGGGTCTACCACAATCAGGAGGTTTCAAAGATTCTAGAAGTAGGGGGTTTAACCCCTTTTATGGAAAGATTGCATGGGGCTGACCCCAATGTCACGATGATTTTCTCCAAGGATTGGAAAAATAGGAAGGTTATGGCTTTTGGCTAGGAGCTAACTATCATAGAAGATATCATTGCTTCGATTATGGGGTTGTTGGTCAATGGGAAGAAATTCTTTAGGGAAAGGAAAACCAGTGAGGACACCCTGCAACACTTCTTCAAGGGAAATGAGCACAGTAAGTTGGTGAAGTTGTAGTCAAGTAGTTATAATTGCCTATCCATCAAGTTGATTTGGACCGAGATGGCAAAGGTCATTATGTGGTATATTACCTTGGATGACAAGTACTATGCTATGTATGGTTATCACTTTAATTTATTAAATCATTTTCACCATGGAATGCATGTTTCCTTCTCATTCTATTTGCTTTCTTCTATGAAATGTGGTCTGAAGGAAAATTCTAGAAACCCTAAGTTGCATATCCTCGATGAAGGTCTTATCCTTCTATTAATGGATTATATGAAAAATAATACTCCTAAGGGCAGGTTGAAGGGTAAGCACTCTGCCAAGAATGTTTGCATGGTCTCTAGTGACTCGAAGACCAAATCTGAGGAGGAGTGGGAGATGGATGAAGAATAGGAGGTTAGTGAGGAAGGGACTAGTAAGAAGAGGAGAAGGACTAAAAGAAGAGATGTCAATATCTCCTGGTTGGAGGGATCACAGATGGGTGATGAATCTGACAATTCTTACAAGGGGTGTAAAGGTAAAAAGAAACTGTCTGTCAAAAGGAAAAGCCCCTTGATTGGGAAGAAAGGAAAATAGGTTCCTGGGAGGGAGGCTTCAGATATGGTCATTGAACACGGTTTGGATAAGAGTGTTAAAAAATAGGGTATTCTGGGTGGTGCTTCTGATCAAGGTATGAAAATGGGTGTGAAAATTTAGGACAACCGTGGTGGAGCTGGTTTGCATGTTGAAGAGCCTAACATCGACTCTCACTTCCTGGAGATTCTGGACCCTTCTTAGAATCTCCTAGATGATTTTGAAATTTTGGTGGCCAAGGCTGGAAAGAGAGATGACCTGGAGGAAGCGATTAGGTTGGTCAAAGTTGCAGTCAATTCTCAACACAAAATGACCAAATGGTTTGTCATTGAGATCAACAAGATTAATATCAAGTTGAAATTGATGCAAGAAAGTCTAGACAGAGGTAGTGATACCATGGTGGAGCAGGATAAGTTGACTTTCCAGAACTGGGAAGCTATCCCTAAGATGGAAGAGATGGAGAGTGAGATGCAGAGAATGAAAGAAGAGTTTGGAACTAGGATCCAATACTTGGAAGAGAAATTGATGGGCATCAATGACAATCTGGAGAAAATGATGCAGATTAATAATCTAACTATCCATAATATCTTAAAGGGTATGAAGCTACTCACTGAGAAGCTTAAGGAACTCAAAAAAGATCAGGTTAAAGACTGTGGTGCTGAGGATATTCTGAAGGTGGATGAAATTGTTGATCAGGATAAAGGTGATGGTAACAAAGATAGGGAAATAGGTGATGCCAGAGGATATAGGTGGCCCTTCGACTCGTACAAGAGATAGCAGAAAGAAACAATTTGAAGAGGAGAAGAAAGAGCTAGTGAATTTTTCTAAAATGCATGAAAAATTCTATGAGCAAGAGCTCGAAGCAGCGGAAACTTTAAAGAAGATGATATAGTCTTACTTGTTCTCTTTTGTGCTATGGTTTTCTATGCTTTTTATAGTTTGGTAGCTTTTTGTTGGCATTTGGTTGGCTTTCTGTTCTTAGTTTGCTGCTTTTTGTAAAGGGTTTCGGAGCCCCTTCAAAACCTATTTTACCAATATAATCAGAAACAATATCAAAGTAATGTCAAAATGAAACGATTATGTGTTTCATAGATCTCATTTTCTAGTGCAATTATTTTATTAATAATATTTTATTTTACTATATAATATAACATAAATATAAATACATTATAAATTTGTATAATCAACAATTTAGTATAAATTTTATTCTATATATATAATGAATATATAATTAATTATATTATTTCATAATATTTAAAATATCAAATTTATAAATAATATATATACAATGAATCAAAATTAAATAATCACATTCACATGAATATTATATTAATATAAATATTACATTTTTTGTTATTTGCATAGACTTAAAGAAAAAAACTATTATTTATTCAACATTTTAAAACTATTATTTGTTTAATAACAAATTATGGGCAAAGAACTTAGCCACAATTTAATTAAATCAAGTTAATTTGTTAGTATTGTTTTTCCTTGATTTTAGTGTGTTTGTTTTATTCCAAATAGTACTGTTGCAAATATTTTATTAACAATATTTATTTTTACTATAATATAACATAAATATAAATACATTATAAATTTTTGTAATCAACAATTTAATCAAATATTATAAATTCCTATAATCAACAATTTAATCAAGTATTACAATACCAAAGTAATGTCAAAATAAAATGTGTTTCATAGATCCAATGCAAATATTTTATTAACAATGTTTCATTTTACTATAATATAACATAAATATAAATACATTATTATAAATTTGTATAATCAACAATTTAATATAAATTTTATTATTAATATATATAATGAATATATAATTAATTATATTATTTCATCAATATTTAAAATATCAAATTTATAAATAATATATATACAATGAATCAAAATTAAATAATCTTGGGGCAGCCCTAACTAAGCTAAGTAATTACGTTGCAGTAAAGATGGTCACAATTTAATTAAACAAGTTAATTTGTTAGTATTTCTAGTTATTCTCCTCAATTTTAGTGGGTAAAAAGTTTACCCAAATTTTTGGCAAGAATTTAGGTACAAGTTAATTTGTTAGTATTGCTAGTTATTCTCCTCTAGTGTGTTTATTTTACTCAGATAGCATTTCTGCAAAATCTATCCTTAAGAGCTCAAATTTTGAACCAATCACAACACATAAATGATTTTTTGAATATTTTTTTGTTATTAAAATTTTCTCATGTAGACTTAAGAAAAATTAAAATTTGTTCAATATGAAAAATAATATGTTTTGATTGGTTTTTTTAGATGGATTAATCACTAGATTAAAAAAAAAACTCATTGCAATAGTACTACCCAGGGATGTACTAAAAAACTAATTGCAATAGTATTACCAAAAAGGCACTAATAAGTTGCAACTTTTTTTGTTTTATCATTTACATACAATTACAAAATAGCCAATTTTATTTATTTTAGAGACATTTATTTTCACTTTTCTATTAGTAGGAAAATCTTTAAATTATAAAATAAAATAAAATAAAATAAATTTCAAGTTGTATAAAAGGGATATTGGGTATGCATTTGGGGGTATGGTGTTTTTCATTCTTGGAAATCAAGTGGAGAATACAAGAAGATCTTTATACAAGTGCTTGTTGAATTAGACCAAGTGGATGTCACAACCCTCTTTTCCTCTATGATTATTTATGTTGATTAATTGATTCAACAATAATAATTGGTAGTAATTAAGTGTGTGATTTAATTAGGTGTGTGGTAAATTATGGAAATGAATAATTCTATAATTCTTTTGAATAATTAAATAAAATTGGAGAGATAAATTATAGATAGATAACTGATTAGAATATTTTTTAAAGGAGGAAATCAAATTTAATTTTAATAGGATATTAATGGAAAATATTATTAGATTAATATTAATTAATCATGCAAATAGTATGGTTGAAGGGAAGTATGGAATGGAATGGGAAGTATGGAATGGAATGGAATGAAGCCAGGAGCTGCAATACTAAGAGATTAACTTGTTTAATTAAATTATGAGTGGCTAAATTCTTGCTGCTAATTTAGATATTAAATAAAATATATATTTTTTTATGTTAAACAAATATTTTTTTAAAGTCTATGCAAATATTATAACAAAAACTTGAATATTTATATTAATATAATATTCATATTAATGTGATTGTTTATTTTGATTCATTGTATAAATATTATTTATAAATTTGATATTTAAATAAATAATATAATTAAGTATATATTAATAATAGAATATATATTAAATTATTAATTATACAGATGAGTAGAATTATAACTTTAAGGGTTTTTTAAATAAATCAAAAGATTAAATATTAAAAAATGATATATAATACTAATTTTTATAGTATTAAGTATTTTTTTAAGTAGATTTCAATATTTAAAATAAATTTAGATAATGTTAAAAGAGAACAACCCACCAATAAACTATTCACTTTTCTTTCATTCCCATCTAGTTAAAAACTCTTCTCTTAATTTTTACTTAATTTTGATAATGCAACAATATTTCATCACCCAACATAGAGTGAAATAATTTTATTTATTCACCCTTTAAAATTGCTTTTTTTTTGGTATGTTTTTATGCCTCATCGCAAAAACTCTTCTCTTAATTTTTACTTAATTTTGATAATGCAACAATATTTCATTACCCAACATAGAGTGAAATAATTTTATTTATTCACCCTTTAAAATTGTGAAATAATTTTATTTATTCACCCTTTAAAATTGCTTTTTTTTTTGCTATGTTTTTATGCCTCGTCGCATGGCATAAACCCATCGGGAGCGGAAAGGAAGGAACTAAGATCATTGTCCATCTATAGCATTTATGCGATCCAATAATTTCTTTATGACTTTTTTAATTTTTGTTTTCTTTCTTTTGTTTTCTTTTACAATTGTTTATTTTATTTTACTTGTTTTACTTTTGAATGTAACTTTCAATTTTATTTTTGGAAAAATTGTCATTCAATATTTTGGTGATTCTTTTATTTTATAATATATACTTATATTAGTGCATGCCTTTGTGAGATATTCTTGTATTTGACTAATCTTTTTTACATGATAAATCACACTCTCTTGTTAAGCTTGATTCATAAGTTGGTTTTTATTTTTATTTGATTTACATTATTTTATAAATTTTTTGTTATTCTAAAATTACTTAAACATATTTATATGAGCCATGACATAGCATTCTTACCTAGATTTGCCATCTTTAAAAGCCATAGATTCGCATCTTTGTGCTCTACTAGATAATTATACCATATTGACTAACAATTAACTCACCTCAACTATGCCACCAAGGTTCAACTCGAAGGTCAAGCTTCACCGTAAAATTTAAAATCTTCTCTGGGTTCGATCTTGAAGTGTTGTCAAGATGACTCAAGAATCACTTTGTGATAGCTCATCCGTTGATAACTAAATAATTGCTATTATTACAATAGTACAAAGGCTGGCCACTAAGTGGCACTTGTTTTAACTAGAGAAAATAAAGGTATGCAGTGTATTTTTAATTTCATCACTCAGTTTGAGTGTTGATGCTAATACATGCATAATTTTGTTTATTTTAGATACTAGTTTATTTTCACTGAATCTCTGGGTATGCATTCAAGGGATATGGTGTTCTTGGTGAGAACATTGTAGGAAAAAGAAGAGAAGTGAATTGGGCTGAAGGGATAGACTAAGGACCAGGTTTTGCATCAACATCATAGTAAAGGATTTTTCTACAAAAGAGGTACGTAAATTCCCTATTTCCTTCCTGAAATTGGTTATTCTATAAGGATTTTAGTAAAGAAATAATAAAAGGTCAAGGTTTGAAAAAAATGGATTTTTATTAGGTGTTGTTATGAATTAGATCTCTATATCAAGTTCCAAAATTATGGAAAAATAGATCTATGGAGATTATTATAACAATAATTCAATCTACAAAATTATTTTTTTGTTTAATAAAATGAATACAAGTGTCCATTAATACACAGCTAATTTTCATAAATTATTCCTCAAATAAGTTTAATATTTACCTTATAAAAAATCATTGTTTTGATCATAGAATGGGAGTGTATCAGATAAGGATTTCTTGATCATGTAATGGTATTGTATAGATAGAGAGAAATAATAAGAACCTAATATGCAATATGGAAGTGCTTAACCAACTAGTGCGTTGTAAACGATCGGCTGGTCAATAAATGTACGATCTGATAATTCCAGTCAAAAACTCATCGACGGGCTGTACGAATAGTTTGGTCGAAAGATTCTAAGCCTGTTTAGTCGTTAGTCGAAGTCAACTTGGTCGCTTGTCAAAATTTCTTTATAGCCATGCATTTACAACACACCGGCTATTTATAGTGGACGATACAATATGCATGTGTAAAAATGTTGAATTAACTCCCATAGTTTCCAATTTATGCTATCTTAATTGCATTGCACCTACACCAGATTTGTTGATAGATATTCTAATTCATTTACTCACTTTGTTAATGTTGATGTATGAACTCTTAATCATGTACATAATATTCTATTTCAGATTAACAATATTCAATATCATAGAACCTTCAATTTTAGATTCAATTCAATTCTCTGTTGTTTTCTATTCCTCACTTAAAAATAGTTGCACTAAAAGAGAATGCCAAGGAGCTAAACTTATAACATAGTCAAATATAAAGAACTAAATACTGCCTAGACCTTTTTAGTAGTCCCATTGCAACATTCCATGAATCCTTGTTACTTCAAAGCATTTTGTCAAACAATTCATGTGCCTTGTCTATGCTTCCACATTTGCTTACATGACTGCCAAGGTAGTTGCTATTACATATGATGACATTGCTATATCCTTCAAGCTATGAAAGATGTCCATATCTTATTCTAAATCTCCCATTTTTATACAGGTTGTGAGGTTGGTGACAAACATTGCAAAGTTTGGTTTTTCACCTATAGATTACATTTGCATGAAGGTTTTCTAAAGCCTTATCAACTAAACCATTTTGATCATATCCTATAGATGCTTCATTCATGAAACCTCATTTCTTTCAAGGATTTTGTCAAATAGTAATGTATACCTTCATTTATGCCTTAATGGATGTCCATACCCTGTTCCAAAACTTCCATTTTGGCATAGGCAGGGAAGAAGCAACAAAAGGTTGAGGAAATTTGTTTTACACTCACCAATTATATTTTTTGGAAGTTTCTAAAGCCATTTTCAACATATCTATTTTATACATATCCTATTTTCATCACATTCCATGAGAGGATAGATCTATTTGAGGCATTTTTTCAAATAGTTTATGGCTTTTAGTTCAACTACATCCAGGGATCATTTCAATTCCTCTAGCTTTAATCAATCTCCTTACTGTTTGAATATTACCACACCTTCCCACTTTTGCATAAATGTTTGAGAGAAGAGCATAAGTTATGCAACATTTTTAGGATCCAAATCAAAAAGCAACACCCCTGCAAATGCTCCTAAGCCTATATTCATATGTGATCTAAAGGCACCAAGAAAATACACCCACATAACTACAAACAAAATTAAGTGGCAAAGATTGTGTAATTTGGTCTTACACTCACCAATGGTATTTGATGAAAGTATATAAAACATTTTTAACGAATCCATTTTATGATATCCTGCAATCATTATTTTCCATTTGTTAACATTGGCATTTTTCATCTATCAAATATGATATATTAATAAAATCCTTCAAGGTAAGGTTAGCAATCAAAACATTGATATTACTATTCTATTATATTATAAAATAATACTTGACTAAGGTAGATAAAATATTACATATAAAGAATAATAGTGAAGATTGATTTGTTTGCAATGAGTGAGAGTTGGAGTGGGCAAGGTGGGGGTTTTTTGCAGGGGGGAGTAGCTTAAGCCTACAGGGAGAGGATGAAGATGGAGATGAGGATGATGATGGAGGATTCGCTGAATGGCATCTCTCTAAGGATGAAGAAGGGGAGTAATCTCTCCTCGATATTTGGTTGGAGGTGCAATGGTCTGTGCTGCGAAAAATGCCTTCTATGGCTCCATCATCTTTTGATTTTTCTGGACTTTGTAGGGCGCTAAATAAGGGTTTCCTTTCTCCTTCAATGGCCCCTACAAAGGATGCTATGGTTTCTACTAGGGAAAATGTGTTTGGAACGTTGATTTTGGAGCCCCTTGATTCCCATGCAGTGGCCTCTTGCCCTGTTGATATTGGGTCGGGGTCTGGCCATTTGGAAGTCACCCATGTTTTGCCTATTTCCATATAGGAAAAAGGGAATGATTGTGTTTCACCATTAGATGTGGTGACTAGGGTTTTGTCACCTTGCATGTTGCAGGGTTATCTTGGAGAGGGTAAGATTTTGCGGGACAATTTGAACTTGCAAATCAACTCTTCAGCTAATGCAGATCAATCTGGAGATCCCTTGGCTCAACAGTTGGTGGGGGATTCCTCTTCTTCTTTACATGCTTCTGATCTATATTTAGGTGCTTCACAAAATGTTTCAGATGGTTCTTACATCTTTCTGCATGTCTTTGATGATGATGTTGACAAAGCTATTGTCTGCATGGAGAATTTCCTTATTGGGAGATTCTCGAGCTTTCACCCAAATATTGATGTGGTTAGAAAATGGACTCAAAAAAGATGGTGGCAATCTAATCAAATCAGGGTGGCTGCCATGTATAATGGATTTTTCCTTTTCTCCTTTCAACCTCTTGAGGAAAGCATGACTGTCCTGCAGAGAGGTCCTTGGTTCCTTGGTAAGTCTAATCTGTTGTTGAAAAGATGGTCTCTTAGTTTTGATGCAATCACAGAAAATTTCAATAGGGTTTCTATTTGGGTTAGGCTCCCAGGGCTTCCTTTAGAGTACTGGACTAAAGTGATAATTCAAGGTATAGCAAATGCTCCTAGTCAGTTTTTATCTATTGACAATGTTACTAAATCTATGAAGCATCTAGTTTTTGCTAGATTTTGTGTGAGTGTTGATATTGATAAGGTTGTGCCTAAAGTGATTAAACTATGCTCCAAATTTGGTATTTGGGAGCAGAAAATTCTTTATGAGTCATCTTCACAGGGTTCTCTACTTTGTCATAAAGTTGGACACTTCTCCAATTCTTGTAATGAGCATGGGAAAGAGTGTGAGAATAATGATAATAAATGTTATGCTACAAGGAATGAAGGAAAAGAAAAGGATATTGTTATGGTTTGTCCTGGTGGGGACGAGCAGGTGACTCCATTGAAGGATAAGAATAGGCGTCCTTGGGATGAGCCTGGTTAAGCTTCTAAAAAAGGCAAGACAACTTAATTTCCTCTTTAGAGTTCTTTGGTGAGGTTTGGTTTTAAACCTCCATGATAATGGTTAGGGGCTGTCCCTTTACTGCAGCCTTGCTCTGTTTTAAGGCTTGCTTCTTTGTTGGTTCTTGTGTCTTGTTGTAGTTGGTTCTTTCTTGTTTCTTGGGGTTGCAGTTTGTTCTTGTTGTATAAGGTTTAGGGGCCCTTTCAAAACCCTTTCCGATTCATAGCTCCGGTTAAAAGTGCTTACAATAATAAAAAAGAGTGAAGATTAGAAACATTGTTTGTAAAAGGATCATGCAGTAGTAAAAATTAAATGTGATACAGGTTTTAGATTGTCTACACACTAGTGAGTCAAACACAACACTATCCTTCAATAGTCAATGCACAAACCATATGTATGGGCTAGGATTGTAATGAGGTACCCTATTATGATGTTGAAACTACCTTAAGTACTTATTATTTGAATTGTTAGCTCTCGAAGCTTGAAACATGGATTGACTATTCAAAAGGTAAATGGTTATAAATATGTATATAAATCTAATAATTTGTATTTAATGGTAAACAATAATATGATTTTAAATATATAGCAAGTAATAAACTAGGTGTGAAAGATAATCAACGACTATTGCTATATACAATGTTCCTAGATACTAATGGGTAGTACTTATGAAAAGTTAGATATCACTTAATGTGAATGCTATTAGTTCAATATTGTTTAGGATTGATTATAGCTTCTTTCTCAAATAGAGTGCAAAGTAGAAGTTAATCAACCTATGGAGTTAATCTCTTTGTTGTGCATTAGATAAAACATTAAATTGGATCATACAAATATTCTTGTCTTGTTTTGATAATTCTCTTATTATATTTTATGTAATCAAGATTTGTATAGATGGATTGAATTATGATTTTATTTGTGAGCATAGAATGTGTTGTTTAAAGTGACTATAACTTTGACGTTGATAGTAATATCACATATAGAGTAAACTGACTTAAGGAATAAGAAATGTAAATTAATAAGTATAAGTTATGTGTTTGAGGATAGCTTAGGATGTGTGTTTGCAATATGTGTTGCCAATGATGTCAACATAGAATACATGGATATCAACATAGCAGATGGAAATGTATAGACAGGCTTGTACAAAGAAGGAGATAGTATGGTCAAGGAAAACCAGTCCGAGAGAAGATGAAACGGTCTAAGTATGGAGAGATGGTTAGTTTTGGGTTTGAGCATGGTGTAGAGGCAAATACTCATGTCTTTGCACATTCCCTATATCCACACATACATATCTCACCAGTTGAGAGTACTACACTTGTTGGTAAGAAGCAAAAAACTAAGGCATTCACATTGCACACCCTAAGGCTGAGTCAACTTGAATTAGTCTGCACTTCTCTGCAAAGAAAGATTTGATCTCACGGTTCTAAAGATAGCTTCTTGTATGTATTGACATGATATTTCCAAGATTTCAGCTCCTCACATCTTCAACATGAAAAGCTACAAGGGATGGCATATCGGCCATCACCTAGACAGAGCAAAGTAGTAATGGGGAGATAATGGAATGCTCCGCATTCCTTCGAAAGAGATATGTTTGTCATGTGGTTATGATGAATGACTAAGATATGTATGATACATGTTATGATGCAGTTTCAAGTGCTCTGGTGGTGCGCAAAGACAATACTTAAGTAACGGAGGCAATGGAGCCTGTTCTGAAACCTTGGTTATCTAAGTCACTTTTTGAATTTCTCAAAAAACATCAGCTAAAGGTGTGTGGATCTGATAAGTAGCATATATTGATGTCTAAGTTCATTCCCAAAAGTTTTCAGACCTTGTACTTCACTGAAACATCATGTCATAAGATGTGAAGCATCACATGAGGTCTGAAAGACTTTGTTTTCTACAGATTCATGTTTCTTGTCTTGCAAATGCATAGTTGATATGATGCTTCTTTAGTAAGGTGTATGGATGTTGTTGAGCTCATGTATGAATGAATCCTTGGTCCGCATTGAGTTTTTGGCTTCTCCCTGATAGTAGAAAGATGAATAGTTAACTATCTTGAGTGGTTTGGGCTACCCGGTTAAGTATCAGAATATGTGGTGGATCTTGATTAATTTCCTCAAGTCTAGAAGGTATGGAAAGATGTGCCTTGATCCTTTTCATAAAGCCCCATGGTCTGCAACAAGTTTTCTCATCCTGTGTATGTGTTGAGGTTGACCAGTGTTATGCTACACATTTCATCTAATATAATGGCGACCTAATCAATGTTCTAATGTGTTGTGGGGGATATTTATAGAAGATATTTTTTATTTATAAATGTTGGAGGTATGTGCTAACCGGTGTTGTCATTGATGTCAACATGTTTGTGTTGTCATTAGTGTAAACTGTGCTCTTGTTTTGTTACTTGATTAAGATGAGTTATTTTCTTTGTATTGTGCTAAAGTTGATAAGAATATGTTCCTGATATTGAGTTTCCAAGTGCTTCTAAGAAAATTTGGTTCATACTAAAGACAGAGTTGTGAAGATGTATTCTGGCTTACACGATACTATCTAAGTTTTGATCTGCATTTCTTCTATGTTGAAGACTGGAGTATGAGATTTGGATATGTTTTAGAGAATTATTTGAAGATGTTAAATCTAGAATTTGGTGGTCTGAATCATTGCTGAGTAAAAGTTCTATTCACTAGTTTGAAGACTGTGCCTGGCAACATTTGCAGTGTGACAGAGAGAAAGTATTTTTCTCTGCATTTCTCCACAATTTGGTTTTTGGTCTTGTGGTTTTGGACACATGTTTATAAGGTCCTTATCTATCTTCATTCCAAAGGATTTGTGATTTGGTGCTCCAGAAAGCAAGTTATTGATTAGCAGAGTTTGACAGTGTTTGTTGTGAGTAGTCTGTGATCTATCTTCAAGTGATATTTGTTGTCTTCAAGTGAGATCTATTGCAACTAGATTTTTTAGGTCCCAAGTGATTTTATGTTGTTTTTGGATGTCTCCAGATTGTATTGAAGGCATGTGCTTGATCCACAAGCAATGATTGAGATCTTGGAAGCGTGTCTTTAAGTATTCTTGGTGTTTGCACAAGTTAGACTGACTTGGGTGCTAACACTCTTTGTAGATGTGTTTCATGGATTATAGAAGTGTGTTGAAGCATGTGAAGATGTATTTGGGTCCGGGCTAATCCATGAAGTGTTCTTGCTTAATTCATTTGATTCACGAGTTTGTTTAGGTCTAGACCTAATTTGAATTATGTATGTATGCCAACCTCAGAGATTGTTCCAAAGGTTGTAAATTATATTGCCAACCTTGATGTGTGTTCCAAGGTTGATGATTGGTATAAATAAATGTAATGAATTCATGTGTTGGTGTGGGGGATGTGAAGATGTGTAGATGAGAGTGTGTGTGTTGTAGGGGCAGTGAAGGTGATTTGTATTGTGATTCAATGGAACTAAACTTAGGCATGTTGTACATGCTATTATATTAGTTCATGGCAGTAAGCCACCCCTCCTGGTAGTGAGCCAACCCTCAACAGTGATCCACCCCAATGGCAGTGAGCCCCATTTGTAGTGAACATTTCTTTGGACAGTGAGTCCTTGGGCAGTGAGCCCTTTAGTAGTGAGCCTCTTTTGTTATTCGGTATTGTTACTACATTATATTGTGAGCTAACACTCACCATGGTTTGTCCCTTTTAGGGTTTTCCACATAAAAATTAGGTGTTCATGTGTGTATGGTGTTGATGTGTTTAAGTTTTGTTTATGCACTTCATGTTAAATCTTCATAACAGATTAAGAGGTTAAAGTAAGTGAACGTGATGTCATTGTTTGAGAAAAGTTAAAGTTTTTGATACAACTAATTCACCCCCCCTCTTAGTTGTCTTGTGCCTTCAACAATTGGTATCTAAGCCACGTTCCTTGGAAGAAAGCCTAATAGCTTAAGGTAGATCTGGGATGATGCACAGAAAGGATGTTTCTCTGCTTATTTTCTGAAATATGAGAATAGCAAGCTATTTGATTATGTTGTCTGTAATTCAGTTGTAACTACATTCAAGATTGGAAAGCCTAAGGAAGTTGTGGAAATAGATTAGAAGATAGTTGTTAACATGGAAGCTAACTCATGCACATGAACAAGCTACCTCTCAAGTGTTTCAAGTGTGGTGAGATTGGTCATTATGCATCAAGATGTCCAAAGAGAAATTTGAAAGAAGAAAATAAAAGCATAATGCCTAAGAGAACTTATTATGATGTTGAAGACAATGATGAATGCTTGCTCACTAACTCAAAGGATGACATTTGCAATGCTGGACCTGAAGGATGTATGAAAGAAAATGATCCAGAGGTAAGTCCTGATAGTGATAGTACTTTTCAAGAAAAGAATTATTGGGTTATTGACAGCAGTTGCTCAAATCATATTACTGGTGATAGAAGTAAGCTTATTAATTTTGATAAATGTGATAAAGGATCAATTATATTTGGAGATAATTGTACTACTAATATATGTGGAAAAGGTTTAGTCAGTCTTGATGGAAAACAACATACTAATGATTTTATTTATGTTAAAAGTTTAAAGAAAAATCTCTCGAGTGTTGGATAGTTGTGTAGAAAAGGATACAGTCTTATATTTCAGGATGATGTCTTTGAGATCAAAGAGAAATTTAGAATTGTGATAGCTACTGGAAAGAGGACTGAAGGAAACCTTTATCATCTCAGAGATGGTGATTATTATTCTCTATGATTCATATCAGTGAGTGTTGGCTCTGGCATAGGAGATTGTGTCATATTAATCTTGATGATCTGGTAAGAATAAGTTCAACTCAAATTGTGAAGATCTACCAAAGATTACAAAACCTGACAGTATCATCTGCAAGAAGTGTCAAGATGAAAAGAAAGCAAGAGGAAGCTTACAAGATGAAGAAAAATCCTCTACTAGACTATTGGAGTTGGTTCATACAAACCTTTGTGGTCCTACAAGAGTAATAAGTTTCCATGATGACAGGTATTTTATGCTCTTCATTGATGATTATTCTAGAATGACTTGGGTTACTTTTCTTAAAGAAAAATTAGAAGCCCTAGATGGGTTTAAAGCATTTAAAGCAATGGTTGAAAATGAGTTGGATATGAAGATCAAATGTTTGAGGTCTAACAAAGTAGAAGAGTTTACTTCTAATAAGTTTAATCTATTATGTGAGAATCATGGGATAAAGAGACAACTATCTAATCCTAGAACTACACAGTAGAATAGAGTGATGGAAATAAAGAACAAGACTGTTCAAGAAGCTGTAAGGACAATGATAGAGGAAGCAAATCTACTAGAAATATTTTGGACAGAAGTAATTCAGACTTTTGTCTACACACAAAACACAGTACAGTTGAAAGCAAATGGTGAAAGAACTCCCTTTGAACTTTGGTATGGAAAGACTCCCACTACTAAATATTTCAAATTTTTTGGAAGCAAATGCTTTATCAGCAGAAAGGAACAAATAGGAAAGGATGATGTAAAGCATGATGAAGCTATTTTTCTTGGGTATTCATCTTGGAACAAAGATTACCAGTGCTATAACAAAAGACTAGGGAAGATTATTGAAAGTACCAATGTCAAGGTTGATGAAGTCATACAAAACTATTTAGAAGTTAATGAATATGTATCAGATTCAGATGGGTTCCCTTGTAGAGAAAAATAAAATACTACAAAAAGAGAAGTACAGACTAGAGAAGAAGAAGAGACTAAAGAAAAGGAAATGTAGGATGAAGTACAAGAAGAGTGTTAGATCATTAGTGAGAAAAGAAAATGCAAATTGGCAGGATACAAGGCTGCTGAAGAACAAATAAACCTATGTTTAATTTCTAAAGTTGAACCTAAGATAGTGACTAAGGCCTGCAACAATATCAAATCTTTAGAAGAAGAAGAATGTTTGTCCACTAGCATTAAAGAACTCAAAATTGCTCTTGAAGACCTAGAAAGATTTAAAGAAGAAAACATGGACCTAAAGGAGAATATCAGAGAAGCAAATGAATACATCAGAAATTTAAGAGAGCAAGTCAAGAAGCTTAAACAAAGACATAAAGAGGACAGAAAAAAATTGAGGTTAGCAAATGAAGAAAAAGCAAGAATTGAGGAATATTTGAAAGAAAAAACTGAAGACTGCATAAAGCTTGAGCAAGAAGTTGTGAACCTGAAGTCAAACTTGGAGAAAGAAAAGAAGTATGAAGAAAAACTCAAGATAAGTAGCAAAACTTGATGAGATAATTGACTGTCAAAAGAGATTTGATGACAAAGGAGGCTTAGGACTTGAGAAAGGTGAATGTTCCAAATCAGGTCAAACAGTGAATGCTGAAAAGAAGGAGGACAAAGGCAAACAGATCCAAAATCAAAGGACTGGACCAAGAAAATCCCCGATCAGGCAACCGAATGCTCAAATGTATCCATCTTTCAATGGTTATTGTCATTCATGCAATAAATTTGATCATAAGGCTACTCAATGGAGGAGAAGAATGAATCAAAATGTTCCATATTTCTCCAGTTAGTGCTTTACTTGCAAGAGAGTTGGTCATAAAGCCAGTGAATATAGAAGTCAGATAAGGAAGGGTTATAGTGATGCTCAATCCTTCAGTGGCAGTTTCTTTACATGCAATAGATTTGGACACAAGGCTAACCAATGTAGGTCCAAAATGAATGGAAGGAATAATGGTCAAATAAATGTTGTGTGCTATGATTGCAATAGGCCTAGACATATTGCAAAGTTCTGCAGAAGCAGGAACATGAAGAAGAATAACCTGGTAGAAAAGAAGAAAATAGTGCAAAAGGATGATCTGGTAGAAACCAATATGGAGATGAACAAGACATGGATTAACAAGGATATAAATGAAGTCAAGAATAAGCTTGTGCTAGCCTCTGGTACCGATGTTTCCTATAGGAACTAGATGCATAAGGAAGTGCATCAGTCCAGTATGGTTCAGGAGTCATTCATTTCTAGACTGATGATGGAGTCTACCTCTCAGGGGGAGAAGGTAGTGATATTGAAGATTGTTGCAGACTAAAGGAAGCATTTAGGATAATTAAGAACAAGTTCTGCAAGTATGTGCAGTGGAAAGAGATTTGTTGCCCTTTGCCATTGATGTCAAAGGGGAAAGAGTTCATGTGAAAAACTTAGAGAAAAAGAAAGCATTCGGTGATCAGAGAGAGTTCAGAAGATAAAGGGGGAGTTCTGATGTAGAGTTGTGTCTTTATGGTGGAACATGTTTCTTAGTTTTTCACATCAGCATATGTTGCCATCAATGAAAAAGGGGGATATTGTTGCAAGTATGTGCTAACCAGTGTTGTCATTGATGTCAACATGTTTGTGTTTCCATTAGTGTCAACTGTGCTCTTGTTTTGTTACTTGATTGAGATGAGTTATTTTCTTTGTATTGTACTGAAGATGATAAGAATATGTTCTTGATATTGAGTTTCCAAGTGCTTTTGAGAAAATTTGGTTCAATTGAAGACATAATTGTGAAGATGTATTCTAGCTTATAGGATGCTATTTGAGTTTTGCTTCGTATTTCTTCTGTGTTGAGTACCAGAGTATGAGATTTGGATATGTTTTAGAGAAGTGTTTGAAGATGCTAAATCCATAATTTGGTGGTCCAGATCATTGTTCAGTAAAAGTTCTATTCACCAGTTTGAAGATTGTACCTGGCAACATTTGCAGTGTGATAGGGAGAAAGTATTTTGCTCCGCATTTCTTCGTAGTTTGGTTTTTGGTCTTACGGTTTTGGACATATGTTTATAAGGTCCTTAGCTATCTTCATTCCAAAGGATTTGTGATTTGGTGCTCTGGAAAGCAAGTTATTGATTAGCAAAGTTTGATAGTGTTTGTCTTGAGTAGTCTATGATCTGTCTTTAAGTGATATTTGTTGTCTTCAAGTGAGATCTGTAGAGGCTATATTTTTCATCTCCCGAGTGATTTTATGTTATTTGTGGATGTCTCTGTCATGCCCACATTTCACATGTAGTCGCAACACGCTAACACATGTGTCATGCCCACATGCGACATGTGGTCATGATACGAACTATCAAAAAATTTTCCCATACTACTTCAAAAGTTTCCCCTCACATGCGTAAGTGTGCTCCGTTTTGTATGTTAAAGTCGTCAATGTCACTGTTGCTAACGGAATAATCTTCTCATGTGTGCATGTTGATATCTATCACTAAGTTTATGGCGGTTAAATTTGCAAAGTGTAGGATTCCCTTGGTAGGTGGTTGACCTTTAATTGGTTATCTTAGTTTATTTCAATACTACCTTGCATTAATTGTTTTCTCCTCTTTTAATTTGTTCAAAATAGTATCTTATTCGCTCGTTTATGTATCTCTTTATTTACTTACTGTATTTTTTTTTTTTATAATTAAATTTATTACGTTAATTTATTTTCAATACCTCGGTAATTCATTTGGTAATTACTAATCTCGTAGTCACAATTTCTCTTCAAACGAATTAATGTAAATAATTATTAGTGAAAATAACAATTGACCCATTAGTTATATATGTTCATTTATATATACGTATATTTATATATATATAGTGTTTTTTTTTTTATTAAATCATGTTAGTGGAAACTCCACTCATAATTTTTAAGAGAGCATTTATAAAATCCAACTCATAGTATTCCCATGTTTTTGAGAAGAGAACATATATATATATATATATATATATATATATATAATTATTTATTTAATCATGTAGTGGAAACTCCACCCATGATCACATTAAATTATTTTATAACATCCAACTCTTAGCAAAGAATTAGAAATAGCCCTAACCCTAGATATTGCTTGTGATTGTTTTTGTTTTGCAGGAGGGCAAGGGCATCGGCGGCGGCCAAGGGGTATGGCGTTGAACCCAGCGGAGCAGAGTATGGAGGTGGGCGGAGGCAGGGCATATGGTGGAGGGTAGTGTGTATGCCATGGAGGGGCGGCAGTGGAAGGATGTCGGTAGAGGCAGAGGCCGTGAGGGGAGAGAGCAGGTCGCGGTTGTTATGGAGAGCAGGGGTGTGGTTTAGCAATAGTGGCGGGGGATGTGGGGAGGGGCGGAGCCCCACCCACATCCCACTTCGTGGGGTGTGGGTGGGGCTCTGCCCCTCCCCACACCCAGTGTATTAATGTAATTCGGTGGGGTTTAAACCCCCATCGTATATCTTGTTTTTCATTCAGCTGTGTAAACAACAAATTTCCATAGTGTATTTTATTTGCAAATTTAAAAATTTCCAATTAATATTAATTAATTATATATATAGCTCATTTTCATGATTACATTTAATTTAAAACTATTTAAACATATATATGTATATATACAAGTCTACAAATTTTCACAACTTCTTTTAATAATATATATATATATTTTAAAGATAATGTGCCTGGTAAACTTTTTAACGTGACTGGTGACGCTGGCGCGACACGCCCTCCGGCTCCACACTAATGCTTTTGCCCGGAGCGATGAACCGATGAGGCCACAACACGGGGGACCTCATCCCCAAGAAGGAACGCTTCAAACCCGTGAGCTCATTGGCCCAGCGAAGGTGTAAAGCCTGCGAGCTCGTTGGCCCAGCGGGGGTTTGAACTCTAGTGGCCGCCACTACAATCGAGCGACTTAACCACCGAACCATGCCGTCATGAGCAATAATAAATATATATATATATATATATATATTTATATTTATATATATTTAATTCATAACAAAGTTACACATATTCTACAACCTTTCAGTTCTCAATTAATAAATTCCTTTCACAATTTATCTATATTTGAATTTATAATTTTAACAAAAACTTGGAATAATCTAGAAATAAATATATAGATTCCAATTTGCAATTGCCAATTAATTTCATCTTTCCACAAGTACATTGCAATGCAATGTAAGGAAGAAATTAAGAATAAATATAGAATAATGAATAAATCGTTCTTTTCACAAATTCATTATAACAGAAATGTAAGACGTTTTTTGATGAGAATTCTAATGCACATCTAATTCAAATCTTAATTCTTTTCTAAAAGACAATTTTACTTCTTATAAAATTTAAGGTAAGTATCAATTTCAATAATCAATATAATGGATAAATCTTAACAACCTTGCATACATCCACAACTAATTTTCACAACTTGATAACTATATATCTTTGCAAGAAAGTAGACCAATCTACTCCTTGGATAAAATAACCTTCACTTTCTTCTGCCACACAAATGATATAATGAAATAACCAATGTATATCACAACCAACAACATAATTAAGGGAGGATTTTCTCTTCACTCCCAAAGTAACAACCTTTACAACAATTTCAGAGAGTGAAGATCTCTCCTAAAAAAAAATCTTACAAGATGAAACTTTAAGAGACTAAGCTCTCTTTACAAGCAAAGAATAAGGGTATTTTCTCTAAACAAGATAACTCCTCCAATCTTTACTACATGCTCCAAGAGGAAACCTGCATATCAACAAAGAAGAAAACAACAACCAACTAGCTCTCCTCCCTACCATAGACCTGCAAGAGGGTCACCCCCGAGCTAGGGAGATCATCCACACACCCAAGGTAGAATAGACCAGTACACTTCACAACATTGAGTAACAACAATCAAAGCAATCAACACACACACTCTCATGGTTTTACTCACAACACAATAACTCAACTGAGGTGATTTTAAGGAGGGTAGGGAAGTAGACTCTCTCAACTCAAGGTGTCATTCTTCACAACAATTAATCATAACTTATCACATGGCCTCAAGCCAACAAAATTACTTCTTCTCATGGCCTCAAGCCATCCAAAAACTCAAACTTCCAGGGATATCCCAAATAGGCTCTCAAGCCTTAAAGCCCTCTTGGCTCAAATTTACCAACATGCCCTCAAGGCATTTCACATACCAAGAAAACAAGAACACACCCGAGGTGGTTCATACCTTCCCTTCCCTATACATGATGAGCATTGCCTTCCAACTGGAAGGAGCTCTTTCAACACCCAACACAAACCCCAAAACAAATGAAAACACATTGACAACATTTGCAATTCTCATTCATCGATCAAGAACAAAACATACATAACAAGTAACAGATCATACAAGGTGAGTAGTTATATTCACTAACCTTCACAAGCCCTATTATGGATGAAATTTGAAGAAGAGCTCCACCCTTAGTCTCCTCCTCCAAGTTCTCCTTCTTTCCACAATAATCCAACCCCCTTACTCTCCTCCTCCTCTCTCTTTTAAAACTAATTCCCTTTATTTTCCTTATTTCCCAAGTGGCATTAAAATACTAAACCCACTCCTCATCTATTATCCTAGTGGACATTAAAACAATTAACCCCACTCAAGAGGTCCCCCACTATAGTGCTTTTACAACACATGGAGAAATAAAAATACAATAAGTAAAATATACTAAAAGAAGAAGTGGATGACACACCACCCTTATTAAGGGGAACCCCACCAAAAGAGAGGCACAAAGAGACAAGCACTCCCTTATTAGGGGATCATGGAGTTATTCCATGACTTGGAAGTGGGCCTGAGTGTGGATTCCACTCATCCTATTATTCCCCATGCTTCCAAATTCGTCACTTGACTTCACTATGAAGTTAGAGTGACCATACGGAGGTTACCCCAAGGTTATCCTAGTTAGAAGGGTCCCTAGACCCATGGGGTATAACCCAGGGTTGATTTTTACTTAGTTTGGACTCCCAGAGTCAAATAAAAACACAAGAAAAGGGTCTAAAAGAAATAAAGTTTAAACAAGATACAAAACAACATTTCTTACAACACTTATCACAATATAAGTAAATCAAAAGGTAGCCTTAATTCCCTTGACCTCATGCAACATTACCACATTACAACATTACAACATTTCACCAAACACGAGTTTGATCTTAGTTCCTCATGGAACTAGATCGGCTCACAAGGGATACAACATAGGGTATGGAATGATCTCTTGTATTTGTGTTTTCGTTAGTAATACCTGCACACTCAAACTCGAAGTTAATAACACATAAAGATTATCATAGCCAAAGCAATTTAAATACATGCATACATAAACATTCTACCATATAATCATACTGAAATCATATTAAAGTTCCATTTCTAATATCATCCATTCATCATTTTCTTAAAAGCAACATCTAATTATCCTTGCACAATTATTTTCTTGAAAATCAATTAGGTTAAATAAACAAGATTCTAGGATCAATGGTTTCTCAACATAAAAATAATAGCAATAGCACCGCAATAGTCTCTTGAACAGAAGTGAAAAAGGTAGGCCTCACATCCTCCCCCCCTAAGATTGTACTGCCTCCTGGAAGTCATCAAAGAGGTGAGGGTAAAGCATCTTTAGTCTCTTTGCATCTTCCCATGTTGCAGTGACCTCATCGTACATATCCCATTGGATCCTAACCTGGTCTAGCTCTCAACCTTGAAGGCCCAGCATCCAATGAGCCAATATACATATTGGCTCCAAAGCCAGCTATCCGTCTACCTCTACCTGAAGAGCACTCCAATCCAATACATGAGATAGGTCAGATATATAACGACGTAAAACTGAAACATGAAAGACATCGTGGATATGAGACAGGCTAGGTGGCAAGGCTAAACAATAAGCTACAGGTCCTATCCTTTCCAAAATTTCAAAAGGGCCTACAAACCAGGGTGCGAGCTTGGAGCCTTTTCCGTAACGGACTGGGCTCTTGTGCGGTTGCACTCTCAAGAATACCCTATCACCCACTGAGAAGTTTCGATCCATTCTCTTCAAATCTGCATACTTCTTCTATCCATCCTGAGCTTCCTGAAGTCTCTGTCTGATCAATATGACTTGTTGTTCCATATCCTGGATTATTTCAGGACCAATGGCAACTCGGTCCTCTAACCGATCCCAACTCAAAGGCTTTCTGCAAGGTCTGCCATATAAAGCCTAGTAAGGAGGCATACCCAATGAGCTGTGATGCCCATTATTGTAGGCGAGCTCAACTAGATACAGGTACTTCTCCCATCTAGACTGATGATCCATAACATACATGCGAAGCATGTCCTCTAACACCTGATTAACTCTTTCTGTCTGGCTGTCGGTCTCAAGATGGTAAGCGGAACTGAAGTTGAGCTGTGTGCCCAACGCCTGATGTAAGGCTCTCCAAAATGATGATGTGAAAATAGAATCTCTATCAGATATGATGCGGCGAGGTACTCCATGCCGTCTGACAATCTGATCTAGAAATACTCTCGCCACCGATGGTGCATTGTATGTTGTGCGTACCGGTGAGAAATGCACCACCTTGGTCAACTTGTCAACTATCACCGTGATGGCATCATAGCGTCGCGATGACATAGGTAGACCAACAATAAAGTCCATGGAGATGGTGTCCCATTTCCACTCTAGTATCTCGTGAGGATACAAAAGTCCTGCTGGATGCTGATGCTCGGCATTGACCCTTTGACACTCAAGGCATCGAGCAACATACTCTGCAATGTTGCGCCTCATCCCAGCCCAATGATATAATTGTTGCAAATCTGCATGCATCTTCTTCACTCCTGGATGAGCTGCATAGGGTGCTCTATGAGCCTTAGAGAGTATCACTGTACGTAGATCACCCGCACGGGGTACATAGATGCGATGTCTATGTCTAAGTAATCCATCTGACTCTAGAGAATATCCTACGAATTTACCCTTCAAGACCCTCTAATTTTGGATTTCCTGTTGCACCTCAAGAAACCACTCATCCTTAGGCAGATGTTGTAAAATACATTCTCTCAAATCCACTTTCAAAGTTAGAGTCAGGATCTCATGGCGCCTTTGACTCAAAGCGTCGGCGACCACATTCTCCTTTCCTTTGATATAGTGGACATCAAAGTCATACTCACATAAGAACTCCATCCAACGCCGCTGGCAGGCGTTCAAATTAGGCTAAGTGAAAATATACTACAAGCTATGATGATCCGAATGGAGCTCAAAACGTCGGCCTAAAAGAAAGTGTCTCCAATGAACAAGAGTATGAATAACGGCTGCGAGCTCTAGATCATGAGTAGGGTAGTTTAGCTCATGTGTTTTAAGTTTTCACGATTCATAAGCAATCGCTCTACCACCCTACATAAGCATAGCTCAAAATCCCTTTAATGATGCATCCGTGCAGACAACAAAATCTTCTGCCAGATCAGGAACAGCTAATATGGGAGCGCTGGTAAGACGTTCCTTAAGGATCCCAAAGGCCTTCTCACACTGCTCATTCCAAGTGAATCCTTTCCCTTTTCACTGAAGGGAAGTGATAGGATGGGCTATCCTAGAGAAGCCTTCGACAAACCTACGGTAGTAACCAGCTAGTCCCATAAAGTTCCTTACTTATGTTACACAGGTGGGTGTTGGCCAATCCTGGATTGCTCTGATCTTCGATGGATCAACGGAGATGCCATCGCCTAATAATATATGCCCCAAATACTGCACCTCTATCCTGAAGAAGGCACATTTCGCCAAGTTGCCATACAGCTGATGCTCACGTAAACACTGCAATACCTGACACAAATGGTCCACATGTTCCTCCTCGGTCTGTGAATAGATCAAAATGTCATCTAGAAGAATGATCACGAACTGATCTAGGTAAGTGTGGAACACCCCGTTCATGAGACTCATGAACACTATAGGGGGTGTTTGTCAATCTGAAAGGTACTACTGTAAATTCATAATGGCCATATCTGGTTTGGAAAGTAGTTTTGTGAATATCTGCCTCTGTGATTCGTAATTGGTGATACCCAGATTTTAGATCAATCTTTGAAAACACTCTAGCTCCCTGCATTTGGTCAAAGAGATCATCAATCCTTGGCAGAGGATATCAGTTCCTCACCGTCACTTTGTTCAACTACATGTAGTCCATGCATAACCAAAGAGATCCATCCTTCTTTACGAAGATAACTCGTGCGCCCCATGGTGAAACACTAGGTCGGATGTGTCCCTTCTCTAATAATTCTTCTAACTGTAGTTTGAGCTCTGTAAGCTCATGTGTAGTCATTCTATAAGGTGCATGAGACACTAGTTCTGCCCCTGGTACCAAATCGATTTGGAAGTCAATTTCTCTGTGTGGAGGCATACCAAGTAACTCTAGTGGAAAAACATCTGCAAATTCTCTCAGGATGGGGTGATCATCTAATGTAGTCTCAGGTTCATCTTCTGATCTATCACTGATTGTGATAGCAAACATCTGACAACCCTTCCACATGTAGCGCTTAAGTTGTTGAGCAGATATCATTTGAGCAGTCATGGGCTTCTGTATGCCCACTATCTCGACTGGTGTGCCATGATCATCTATTCAACTAATCATCCTCTGGCGGCAATCCAGCTTGGCTCTATGAGCCACAAGCTAGTCCATACCAAGAACTATGCCATAGGACCCAAATGGCATACCCTAAGATCCCAAGTTGTAATGAAAGAACCCAAGGAAATCTCACAATTTTTAACAACAGTATCAACTAACATCCTGGCCCCAGAGGCCAACTTGACCTCCTACCTAATGTCCTGCCTAGAAGCCACCAGCCTGCAATGTCCCACTAACAATGTAGATATAAAGGAGTCAGTAGCTCCGGAGTCAAAAAGGATAAAGATGGGAGATTCTGCAATCATACATGTTGTCTCAATAACTGAAACCTGAAAATCAGCCTGAGGGTTGTCAACCACTGCAAACATACGGTGGGATTTACCCACATCACCCACAGCCTGCTCGGAACCTCCTGCACGATGTTGTCCCCCTACTGTAAAACCCTGTGGACACTCTCTAGCTAGGTGTCCAGCTTCACCGCAAACATAACAAGGGCCTCTAACCTGTACCTATATAGTCTAAGTCCTACTCGACTACTATTGCCTTGATCTACCAGTAGACCCCTGTGAGTCCCTATACGACTGCTGCGGCCTCGCAGGTCCCGCAGGTGGTCCCTGCTGTCTCTGATCTCTGCGCGGGCCCTACTGCTGCCAACCTCTATTATTTCCCCCATGTGACCTCTGTTGTGTTTTAGCTTTCTGTTGCTGCTGTGACTGCTGTTGCTGTGGGGGCCTAGGAAGTAATGGTGTTGAACTCTATCCTCCTCTAGGGGGTGGCTGTGTTGGCCTACAGAAATTTTGTTGATGCTGCTGCTGTCCCCGATCCTAGAACTAAGGGCAAGAACTCTACCCCCGTCCCTGAATCTCCTCAGCAATATAAGCCTTCTCAGCAGCATCACTCAAAGTTTGGGGATCTGCCATCCGAACAGGTCCTGCTATACTGTGGTTTAGTCCTCTGATAAACTTATGCACCAGGAGTTTCTCATCATGCAGATACTTCGCATTTCTGGATAACTCTGTAAACTTACTCTCATACTATGCCACTGAGAGTCCCCTCTGCTGTAGGTCATGGAACTTGTCTATACGATGCTGTCTGTAATGATCTGATAGATAACGTGCGTTGAAGCGCTCAATAAAGGTCTCCCATGTGAGGGTATCTAAGGAAAGGCGATGCTTGCACTCCTCAGTGCGCCACCAGGTAGCTGCTGCATCTCGTAATAAGTGTACTGCACACGGGCCTTCGTGTTGCCTGCGTATGGACGCAACGCGAAGCACCTATCCAAACTGATAAGCCAGGCCTCTGCCTCAACTCCCTCTGTGGTCTCGATGAAAGTAGGTGGGTTTAACCTCAATATGTCCCTAATGGGATCTCCTCTATCACTGTGCCCCCTGAAAGGCTCATCTGCATGATAATCATAAGGCCTGGGACCAAATTGCTCTATTCTCACTGTCTCGTCATGCCTGGCATGATGTGTGGGGCTCCTACTACGTGCCCTGTCAGCTGATCCAACCTCCTCTGTATCAGGCAACTCAACATAAGGCTCCACACGTGGTACCCCCTGCGGCTCTATGCGGGGCTCCACACGTGGCTCGACATGAGACTCAGCTTGTGGCTCCACGCGTGGCTCCTCTCGTGGAATGTCGCGGGGCTCATCACATGGCTCTACGCGTGGCTCAACTACAGCCAGTGGAAGCCTCTCTAAGATAGCCTGTAAGGCCTGTAATATCTGTGGTCCCATATCTGGTGGGGCTGGTGGTGCTTGCAGTTCCTGAGGAACTGGTTGTGCCTGTAGAACTGGATGAACCTGTGGAATTGGCTGATCCGGTGGAACTAGCTGATCCGGTCCCACAGCTGAAGAATCCATGTGCACCTCGGTGGGTGGAGTACAGCGGGGCAGTACTCGTCGAACTCGTCTAGGAGGCATCCTACAAAACGAGGTAATCTCTAGTCAGTATGGTCGCAGAAGTAATAATGTGCCTAAACAAGCCCAGTGTTTTAAACAACCTGGGCTCTGATACCAAATGTCATGCCCACATTTCACATGCGGTCGCAACATGCTAACACACGTGTCATGCCCACATGCGACACGTGGTCATGATATGAACTATCAAATTTTTTTCCCTTACTACTTGAAAAGTTTCCCCTCGCATGCGTAAGCGTACTCAGTTGCGTATGTTAAAGTCGTCAACGTCACTGTTGCTAACGGAATAATCTTCTCATGTGTGCATGTTGATATCTATCACTAAGTTTATGGCGGTTAAATTTGCAACGTGTAGGATTCCCTTGGTAGGTGGTTGACCTTTAATTGGTTATTTCAGTTTATTTCAATATTGCCTCACATTAATTGTTTTCTCCTCTTTTAATTTGTTCAAAATAGTATCTTGTTCGCTTGTTTACGCATCTCTCTATTTACTTACTGTATTTTTTTTTATAATTAAATTTATTACATTAATTTATTTTCAATACCTCGGTAATTCATTTGGTAATTACTAATCTCGTAGTCACAATTTCTCTTCAAATGAATTAATGTAAATAATTATTAGTGAAAATAACAATTGACCCATTAGTTATATATGTTCATTTATATATATATAGTTTTTTTTTTTTTTATTAAATCATGTTAGTGGAAACTCCACTCATAATTTTTAAGAGAGCATTTATAAACTCCAACTCATAGTATTCCCATGTTTTTGAGAAGAGAACATATATATAAGAAATATCCTTTTAGAGCCAACTTATTTGTTAACAATTATTATATATATATATATATATATATATATATATATATATATATATATATATATATATATAATTATTTATTTAATCATGTAGTGGAAACTCCACCCATGATCACATTAGATTATTTTATAACATCCAACTCTTAGCAAAGAATTAGAAATAGCCCTAACCCTAGATATTGCTTGTGATTGTTTTTGTTTTGCAAGAGGGCAAGGGCATCGGCGGCGGCTAAGGGGTATGGCATTGAACGCAGGGGAGCGGAGTATGGAGGTGGGCGGAGGCAGGGCATATGGTGGAGGGTAGTGTGTATGCCGCGGAGGGGCAGCGGTGGAAGGACATCGACAGAGGCAGAGGCCACGAGGGGAGAGAGCAGGTCGCGGTTGTTATGGAGAGCGGGGGTGTGGTTTAGCAGTAGCGGCGGGGGATGTGGGGAGGGGCGGAGCCCCACCCACATCCCACTTCGTGGGGTGTGGGTGGGGCTCTGCCCCTCCCCACACCCAGTGTATTAATGTAATTCGGTGGGGTTTAAACCCCCACCGTATATCTTGTTTTTCATTCAGCTGTGTAAACAGTGAATTTCCACAGTCTATTTTATTTGTAAATTTCAAAATTTCCAATTAATATTAATTAATTATATATATATAGCTCATTTTCATGATTACATTTAATTTAAAACTATTTAAACATATATATATTTGTATATATATATATATATATATATTTATATATATATTTATTTTTATATATATATATGTATATATACAAGTATACAAATTTTCACAACTTTTAATAATAAATATATATATATATATATATATTTAATTCATAACAAAGTTCCACATATTCTACAACCTTTCAGTTCTCAATTAATAAATTCCTTTCACAATTTTATCTATATTTTAATTTATAATTTTAACAAAAACTTTGAATAATCCAGAAATAAATATATAGATTCTAATTTGCAATTGCAAATTAATTTCATCTTTCCACAAGTACATTCCAATGCAATGTAAGGAAGAAATTAAGAATAATTACAGAATAATGAATAAATCCTTCTTTTCACAAATTCATTATAACAGAAATGTAAGACATTTTTTTTATGAGAATTCTAATGCACATCTAATTCAAATCTTAATTCTTTTCTAAAAGACAATTTTACTTTTTATAAAATTTAAGGTAAGTATCAATTTCAATAATCAATATAATGGATAAATCTTAACAACCTTGCATACATCCACAACTAATTTTCACAACTTGATAACTATATATCTTTGCATGAAAGTAGACCAATCTACTCCTTGGATAAAATAACCTTCACTTTCTTCTGCCACACAAATGATATAATGAAATAACCAATGTATATCACAACCAACAACATAATTAAGGGAGGATTTTCTCTTCACTCCCAAAGTAACAACCTTTACAACAATTTCAGAGAGTGAAGATCTCTCCTAAAAAAAAAATCTTACAGGATGAAACTTTAAGCGACTAAGCTCTCTTTACAAGCAAAGAATAAGGGTATTTTCTCTAAACAAGATAACTCCTCCAATCTTTACTACGTGCTCCAAGAGAAAACCTACATATCAACAAAGAAGAAAACAACAACCAACTAGCTCTCCTCCCTACCATAGACTCGCAAGAGGGTCACCCCCGAGCTAGGGAGATCATCCACACACCCAAGGTAGAATAGACCAGTACACTTCACAACATTGAGTAACAACAATCAAAGCAATCAACACACACACTCTCATGGTTTTACTCACAATACAATAATTCAACTAAGGTGAGTTTAAGGAGGGTAGGGAAGTAGACTCTCTCAACTCAAGGTGTCATTCTTCACAACAATTAATCATAACTTATCACATGGCCTCAAGCCAACAAAATTACTTCTTCTCATGGCCTCAAGCCATCCAAAAACTCAAACTTCCAGGGATATCCCAAATAGGCTCTCAAGCCTTAAATCCCTCTTGGCTCAAATTTACCAACATGCCCTCAAGGCATTTCACATACCAAGAAAACAAGAACACACCCGAGGAGGTTCACACCTTCCCTTCCCTATACATGATGAGCATTGCCTTCCAACTGGAAGGAGCTCTTTAAACACCCAACACAAACCCCAAAACAAATGAAAACACATTGACAACATTTGTAATTCTCATTCATCAATCAAGAACAAAACATACATAACAAGTAATAGATCATACAAGGTGAGTAGTCATATTCACTAACCTTCACAAGCCCTATTATGGATGAAATTTGAAGAAGAGCTCCACCCTTAGTCTCCTCCTCCAAGTTTTCCTTCTTTCCACAATAATTCAACCCCCTTACTCTCCTCCTCCTCTCTCTTTTAAAACTAATTCCCTCTATTTTCCTTATTTCCCAAGTGGCATTAAAAAACTAAACCCACTCCTCATCCATTATCCTAGTGGACATTAAAACAATTAACCCCACTCAAGAGGTCCCCCACTATAGTCATTTTACAACACATGGAGAAATAAAAATACAATAAGTAAAATATACTAAAAGAAGAAGTGGATGACACACCACCCTTATTAAGGGAAACCCCACCAAAAGAGAGGCACAAAGAGACAAGCACTCCCTTATTAGGGGATCATGGAGTTATACCATGACTTGGAAGTGGGCCTGAGTGTGGATTCCACTCATCCCATTATTCCCCATGCTTCCAAATTCGTCACTTGACTTCACTATGAAGTTAGAGTGACCATACAGAGGTTATCCCAAGGTTATCCTAGTCAAAAGGGTCCCTAGACCCATGGGGTATAACCCAAGGTTGATTTTTACTTAGTTTGGACTCCCATAGTCAAATAAAAACACAAGAAAAGGGTCTAAAAGAAATAAAGTTTAAACAAGATACAAAACAACATTTCTTACAACACTTATCACAATATAAGTAAATCAGAAGGTAGCCTTAATTCCCTTGACCTCATGCAACATTACCACATTACAACATTACAACATTTCACCAAACATGAGGTTGATCTTAGTTCCTCGTGGAACTAGATTGGCTCACAAGGGATACAAAATAGGGTATGGAATGAACTCCTGTATTTGTGGTTTCGTTAGTAATACCTGCACACTCAAACTCGAAGTTAATAACACATAAAGATATCATAGCCAAAGCAATTTAAATACATGCATACCTAAACATTCTACAATATAATCATACTAAAATCATATTAAAGTTCCATTTCTAATATCATCCATTCATCATTTTCTTAAAAGCAACATCTAATTATCCTTGCACAATTATTTTCTTGAAAATCAATTAGGTTAAATAAACAAGATTCCAAGATCAATGGTTTCTCAACATAAAAATAATAGCAATAGCACCGCAATAGTCTCATGAATAGAAGTGAAAAAGGTAGGCCTCACAGTCTCCAGATTGTATTGAAGGCATGTGCTTGATCTGTAAGCAATGATTGAGATCTTGAAAGCGTGTGTCTAAGTATTCTTGGTGTTTGTACAAGTTAGACTAACTTGGGTGCTAATACTCTTTGTGGATGTGTTTCATGGATTATTGAAGAATGTGAAGATGTATTTGGGTCTGATCTAAGCCATGAATTTTTTCTTCCTTAATTCATTTGATTCGCAATTTTTTTAGGTCTAGACCTAATTTGAATTATGTATGTATGTTGACCTTGTTGTTCCAAAGGTTGTAAATTGTATTGCCGACCTCGATGTGTGTTCCAAGGTTGATGATTGGTATAAATAAATGTAATGAATTCATGTGTTGGTGTGGGGGATGTGAAGATGTGCAGATGAAAATGTGTGTTGTAAGGGCAGCGAAGGTGATTTGTATTGTGCTTCAATGGAGCTAAACTTAGGCATGTTGTAAATGATATTATATCAATTCATGGCAATGAGCCACCCCTCATGGTAGTGAGCCAACCCTCGGTAGTGAGCTACCCTTTGGCAATGAGCCACCCCCAATGGAAGTGAGCCTTGTTTGCAGTGAGTATTTCTTTGGACAATGAGTCCTTGAGCAGTGAGTCTCTTTTGTTATTCGGTATTGTTACTACATTATATTGTGAGCTAACACTCACCGTGGTTTTTCCCTTTTAGGTTTTTCCATGTAAAAATCTAGTGTTCATTTGTGTATGGTGTTGATGTGTTTAGTTTTTGTTTCTACACTTCATGTTTAATCTTCATAACAGATTAAGATGTTAAAGTAAGTGAACGTGAATGTGATATTGTTTGAGAAAAGTTAAAGTTTTTGATACAACTGATTTACCCCCCCCCCTCTCGCAGTTGTCTTGTGCCTTCAATAGTAAAGTAATAAGGTGAATGTGAATATAGCAGAGTAGAGGATAAGATATGAAGTGCATAAAATCAGTTTGAAGATATGTATTGAGCAAGAAAAAGCAGATTGCACCATCAGCATACAACAAATGTGTTCTCCATAGTACTCCTTGTATCTATATCATCGTTGTAAATCCAATAGTATTGAGCTATGTATTTAGGGAGTAGAAGCTTCCTTGGGTTGTATCCCTAAATCAAAGTTGTAAATCAGGGAGTAGTAGCTTCCTTGGGTTGAATCCCTAAAACAAAGTTGTAACAGCTTTTGCAGTGAGCATATCATATTGTGAGCTAACACTCACTGTGGTTTTTCCCTTTTTTATGGTTTTCCACGTAAAAATACTGGTGTCATGTGTTGATTCTTTTGTTGCATGATTTCATTTTTGTTCTATATGTTATTTAGTTTAATTTGTTGATATCTAGTTAAGTTTTAAAGTATGTGCTGATTCACCCCCTTCTCAGCACCTCATTGTATTCAACAATGTGGTATTTGATTAAGAGAATGTTTTTTTTTAAATGCGCCTGGTAAACTTTTTAACATGACCGTGACGCTAGTACGAAATGTCCTCCGGCTCACATGATGCTTTTGCCTGGAGCAATGAACCGGTGAGGCCACAACATGGGGGACCTCATCCCCTAGCAAGAACACTTCAAACTCATGAGCTCGTTGGCCCAACGAGGGTTTGAACTCAGGTGGCTGCCACTACAATTGAGTGACTTAACCACCAAACCATGCCCTTATCTGCTGATTAAAGAGAATGTTGTGAGTTACTAATGAAGATGAATTATTTTCATTATGATGTATGATAGATGTTTTATTTTAGTGATGGTCTTAAATGAAAGGTTACTATGAGATTTTGTTTATTAATGAATTTAGTTGGTAAAAGAAGTAAATTCTAATGTTTTCATTACATAAATCCTAGAGTTATTAAGAAACCCTTAGGATTAGGTTAAATTTATTACTAAGAGTATAGTTATGTTAGTGGCATAATTATGAAGATAGACACCTAGAATGCTTCAATATGCACTGTCAATCTTGTAATTAGTTAATTATCTTTCTAATTTGTGTCTTAATTATCTTTTAATTTGTGCAAATATTAGATGTTGATTTTTAATAATTCTTATTTAAGTTCTTATGAATTTTAGTTTAGGTAGGAATATTTCATTTTGAAAATAATTTTATTAAGTAAAAATATGACCTCACATTAATATTAGACAATGTTGATTCATCTGATAATCTCAGATAGGCATTTTTCAATCCTACATTTAATAAATTATCTTCAAGACATGTACTTAATTAGTTAACCATTTTAAATATTTAAGGTTGGTAAGTAACTACTTAGTACAAATATTATCATTTGCACTTGATTTTCTTAGGTATTTGGTATTATACACCTAATATACAAAACCTATTACTACTCATAGCATTCGATAATAATGATGCCGCTGGTTCATGTTTATGAGTAAATCCATCACATTTGAAACTACTACATCTATGGATTAATATAGCTACAATACAAACATTTGTAACATCGTCCCTTTAAATCACTAGGGAGAAATAAGGAAAACTAAAACTTAATAGTCTGAGTGAGCATGAAATCTTCCTGGAACCAAACGTGCATTCTAGGTAACATGAAAATCTTCACACAATCAAAACTTAACATCAAGCACCTCTTTAGAGTGTGTTTACAAAGTATTTTATTTTCTTTGTAGGATTTCATCCATGTTTCATCTGACTAGGTGGTAGCCAATAAAGATCTATATAGGGAAATTGGGCCCTAGAAAGGGTTGCTTACCCACTTGTACAATACATAAAACATAAAATCAAATAGAACTATATATATACGTACACCTAGTTCTCTTGTGCCTTGATCCCATGGATACAGGGTATGTAGGCAGTCTGGTGAATGAAGTATGTTCTTGTACACAGGTGTAGAGAACATTGTGAGGTCCTATAACACTACTCTTAAGCATGAATTAACTCTAAATCTAAGAGACTAATTAAGATAAGGATATGATTAGCATTGATACTCATAAGATTCCCCAAGGTGGATTACTTGCACCTAGAAGTTGGCAAACATCTAAGGTGAGGTATACGACACTTGTATATATCTCCTAATTGACAGAGCCCTCGACACAATATTATACGCATATTATGGTCTTTCAACAAGTGACACATGGACCTAAATTGGTCCTAGAAGATTCAAAGGCGCTGTCAAAACACTTTAAAATTGCCTATCCTTATAAGCTTGTAGGGCTAATTATGTAGCTTATTCCATATTGGATAGAAGAACCCATATGGTTGACTATGTTGCCTATCATGTATTGGATAGAGGAATGGTCCAAATTGGCTATGTTAATTTATTCATCCCATATGGCTGACTATGTTGCATATCTCATATTGGAAAGAGGAATGGTCCAAATTGGCTATGTTAATTTATTCGTCCTATATGGACAAGTAAACCTAATGGATAGAAGAGCCTAGATTGGCTAATGAATTGAATGTTCTGTATTGAATAGGATAGCCTAAATTGGCTATTGTAGTGCTTTTGGGAAAAACTATGTATGCTTTTTTGACTCAACATTTCGGATCATACTCCATGATCCATCATCAGGAGAAAAGTGAGAGAATACAACTGAGTATGAAATTTAGATAGAGTTTCTTAAAAGATAGAGAGGGTGGGCACAGATAACAATAAGTCAAGGAAGAGCAAAGATGGATAGGAAAGGACAAGAGAGGTTGTAAATATAAATAAAAATATCAATAAATAAGTATGTATATAACAATAGGAGAGAGAGGATCTATAAATGTAAACAAGAACTACATAAATAAAACTAAAAACAATAAGCTAAGGATAAAGAACAAACATAACATGGTAGAGAGGAGAAATTGGAGAAGCTAGAGAAATAAAACAAAAAATATAAAGAGAGTGTGAAGATCAACAATAAAGATAAAGACCAGACAAGACAAAGGAAGAAAAGATTAAAAATAAAATAACCACAAATATATATTAACATATTTATAAGAGTAGGGTATATATAAAAATATGCTCCTATCAAAGTAACAATAGAAGGAGAGAAATTGGAGAAGCTAGAGAAATAAACAAAAAATATAAAGAGAGTGTGAAGATCAACAATAAAGATAAAGAGAAGACAAGACAAAGGAAGAAAAGATTAAAAATAAAATAACCACAAATATATATTAACATATTTATAAGAGTAGGGTATATATAAAAATATGCTCCTAT